>NXFV01001695.1:0-26613 GCA_002803225.1 Gamarada debralockiae
TAGACCGCATGAGGGCGCTCGATGACGAGATTAGACGTCGACTAGCTGTACCTGATCCACCTGCGCCACTGAGACAGCGTGCGTATTTGACACCTGTCATTAATCAGTCGGAGGCATTGCAGGGGATGATGGGAGGATTGAGATTGGAGGATCGTCTTGGAGAGAGGGTAATTGTTGATGCTGCTGCTGAGAGAAGACGATTGGATGAGAGAGATAGGATTATTAGGCAGAGATTGGAGGAGGATGAGGAGGAGGCTATAAGAGAGCGACTGAGGGAGAGAGAGCTGCCACGACGGAAGTTTTCTGTCGGGCCTGGGCATAGACGATATCGCGTTGTTTATGATAACGGTTTTTATAGATGGGAGAACGGATTCTCCGAATCCGACAAAGGTGCAACGAGTACAGTAAGTCCCTAGAGTCTTATAATGAGCGATAATCATTAGACAAACCTAAAGCTATTCAGTTCACTCCGTCGATGGAAGACATCGCTTCGGCTCTTCCGATGGAACCACCCGAAGGAGAATCTGAGATGTCTGCTGATGCCGAAAGCACAGTCGCTACCCATGACAGAGGAGTATTCCTGCCGATCCCAGCCCAGCATCAGATCGAGGATCCAGGGCCTACTGAGGGAAAACAAGACGCCGAGGAGCAAGCTTCGAATCCGCCTATTGAAATGAACAAGGATGTTACAGGCACTTTCTTCCATGAGCCAGGATCTACAAAGCTTCCCGGTTTCATGAACATCAGTCACCATAGCCCTAGCCGATCATCTTCCTCCGACTCCTTGCAGTCTATTGTTGATAGTATATTCTCCACTGAAACATTTTCCTCGGCTTCCACTGCGCCTGGATCAGAGAACGCTTTTCAAAGGGTACTACACATCTTGAGAGCTGATGTGTTCATGAAAGATCTTTATAAGGAGCTTATGGCAAAGACTTCACCTGAAAAATTCAACCGCAACTTCGGGACTCTTGTAAAGCGATTTGCTGTCGACCTTGAAAAGGAGGCAGCATGCTGGAACGAGCAACACGCTGCCCAGTTCATCCGCAGTCGAGCAAGAAAGATAGCGCAGAAAGTTACCCAGTCAACGTTTCCTTCCGCGAATGAAAGCTGGAGAGCTCAAACTAACCTCGTGGAGCACAACGAAGCAGAAAGCTCTGATAGCAGCGATCTAGATGGAGAACGGGATGATTTTCAGGAACTGGAAAAGTTTATCACCCACTCCAAAGCGTTTCAACGCCTTCGTTTAAACATCCAGCGATTCTTAGGATCCGAACCAGACTCTTACGATGCTATGTTAATTACTAGTGAATGTGATTTACTTTCACTATTACCATTCGCTGAAGACTCCCTCTCAGATGGGTTGGTCAGTCCAAAACAGAATCCGTCCGGTTCCCGATGGAAACTTTTCTCTCAGGACAACTTATGTCAAATAGTCCGAGGACTGTTTGTGTCAGAACCGCCAATACCAGACGGAATGTCAAGAGTAAGGTGGAAATGTGTAAGCCTATCCAATTCTCAATATAAGTAACAAAACTAATAAAATACAGGCATGTGGCGAATTTCTGTATGATGACTATTTTGAGCTTAGAATAGGTGCAGCAAAGCGCATGGAGAATTTTCTGAAGCGAGCTTTTTATAAGAAACGTGCACAAAACGGCGGAAGTATCATTGAAAGGGTGACCAATCTACGAAGCGCCATCAAAAGCTCTATTGTTTCTGTTAATCACAGAATTCAATCCATGAATCGAGGTCGAGAAGCAGGACTTACTGCGACCGAGCTCAGATACTATTCAGAAGACAGAGCGACACGGACTCCGGCTCACACATCTGAAGAGGTTTTTTACCTTCTTCTCTGTCATAACGATGGCATCGGCGCGGAGATTGTCAAGCTCCGCCAGCCTGATGTATGCGACATCAACAACGACAACAAGCTCTTTCAGTTCCTTCATGAAGAATATACACTTCTCAGAAAACGTTGGTGGTCCTGGATCTCTTTATGGACTCTGCAGAGCATCAAATTCGTTAGGTTCGAGCTCTACGAAAATGCACTAGTAGGTATCAAGAGACTCGACGGAGTCCCACCTCCTATCAAGAATAACGAATATCGACACGGACCTCCTAACCCCCCCGAACTCAACCCCCACTTGGTTCGTCACTTCTTATGCATCTATTCAAACACCCCGAACTCGCTGGGACGCGGAAACACTGTCTAAACAAATTACCGCGCAAACTTCGGGAGAGACTTGCTCTTTTTGACGAAGAAAGGGATTCTACCGGATGGGGCTTGCAATTTATTGAGGGCTGGAGTAACAAGAGACTGATGTATGCAGCCGCTATGACCTTCGGTTTAAGCAGCGTTATCGTCATGATACTTGTTTCAATCATGGGCCGTTACGATTGGGATTGCTACTCTGCAGGCTGCGCTACATATGTCTTAAGTATGGGAAGAACGTCGAATTCTTTCTTGACATCTGCTACACAACAGTCCTTTCAAAGGTCATCATTCCTTCCTATATCTTTGACAACTGCGACTTGAAGATTTCTTCCTCTTCCAGCGAAAGAGGGCGTTCTAGCGAGTTTGTTCTGCCAATTCTGAAATCGATGTGACGATAGGTTGAGGGATTGAGGGATGGTTCGCGGTTAGGAGAGATGTTCTGCGTATACGGGTGCTTCTTTCCCAAGTATGAGCAGATACCCAAACGAAAATACAACGAGATTGGTCTCCGTTGATACACCTTTTGCTTGTCTCTGCTCCCTGAATGTTCCTCCAGGCCCTTCGCACACTGCTGACAGATCTGACAAGATGCTGTACAGTACCCCGGGCAAGCCTCGTCATATTGGAGCTTAGCAAACGTGAAAGGGCATAAAGTGGCAAGCTACGTCGTGCTGGTTCTTGATTGACAATCCCATGGCACAGCGGAACATCATTTTGAATATGCCAAAAGGCTTTATAATATTCCTCTATGAGTGCGGCTCTAGATGATGTAATCCTTTGTGTGGTGGACAGATTTGCAAGGCACAAGTCGTAAGGCAGCCGCGCAAATTCGGGCCCAAATAATGCACTATTGCAAAGCAAAGCCGCCTGCACACCTCACAGTGTCCGATTATTATCTATCTATAAAGATATGTCGTATTGTGTTGGTTACTGAATTCCCTACCGGCGTACTCAAACAAATCGTCGATGTCGATTCTAAGCATTGCGAACGCGTTTGGGTTGAGGCTCGCCTGCTTCGGATTCATCGTCGTCACTAGTCTTGAGCGACGCCGTCGATTATAGCATTGGCTTTTGCAGAAGTGTAGCCATACTTTTTTTGCATGTGCTTCACAAGACATCCCTTGTTCTTATACATGGTATCAACTGTACAATCTCCCACTGGACAAGGCCAGCTACCCTTTGCCTGCCCGGCATCGTCGTTTTGTCTGTTTTCAGCGATATTTCATTAATTCTACAGTAGGAAGTGCTCTATATATACACTTGGGGTCCTGTTTTTGCCACCTAGTGTTACTCATACAGAAGGTTTTAGTTATACTTATTTGCCACTGTATTTGTCACCTATGTACTAGAAGCTTTTAGTCACTTCAATATCCAACACGTTCTCGGCCGCCTGTGTTCGATTCCTTGTCGACCATACTTCTAGCCTCTCCCTGAGTGTAATAATGAGTCCTCTTTAGATGCGATATGAGACTGCCCTTAAGGTCGCACTTGATGGTTACCGGGCAGTCTTGCATGAAGCATGACATGGGTTCCCAAACCTTGGTGTTCGGCAGAGGCGAGGCGGGCAGTGTGGTCGATCGCTCGCCGATCATTAGTCAGCGATCGATCGGCGATCGAGATTACATAAGGCAATCGATAATCGATCGCGAGCGATACTTCAGGGTATAAAGGCCTGTAATGAATCACTAGACTCGCTTCCTTAGGGCTTGCGCTACCACGCTAATAGGGCAATTATAGGGGATAAGCGCTATAAGTAATATCCTGTTATGGGTAGATACGAAGGCGGCGGGCATTGAAATCCGGTGGAATTGATTAGAGGTACGAAGGCCGCGGGCAACTCCCTATCTTTAGTCACAATAATAAATACTCCCTAAGTTTAATTTTCTTAATATTTATATATAACAATAGAGCTACTTCTCCTTTATCTTATAAGCTCTTAATTGAGAATTTTCTGTGTTAAGGTGATTTTATATAGGAGTTTGGAAATATAGAGATTTTAGTGTTTTAAGCTCTCACTTAGGCGTCGCCCGATTTCAATGGCCCCCACCCCCCACACTCCCTCGGGGGGACCCCCAGGCCCCCGCCTTCGTAGACACCTTAGTTATAATAAATTTCATGCATTCGAGGTCATGTCACATGATCTCGGGATTTTCCCGAGCTCATGTGATTTGCAGTTATCTGCAACTTCGTCCTGTAGATTAGTTTCATCATCATACATACAATTGAGCTATTTTGCCAACCAACTATATCGACTATTTTACGTGTTCAGAACCCTTCGTTTGCCTCTCATCGCTATACTACCGTCCGACTGGTGGTTATACCTTGTGCGCCGCATACTTGACTCGAATTTCGACCCTCCCACACTAGGCACTTCTATATACTATATTAATTGGATTCCAAGATATCAATCCTTTAAATCTCCTTAGCGATTATAGTTTTGAATAGTTGGTTCTGGCAACCTAACTGCAAATTGCATAGATTGATCGAACGATTGGATGCCTGGATAATGTAGATGAGTTTTGACCCTTAGTACAGATTGTTTAAATCACTAAAATGAATGGAATGATTACAGAGCTATTATATGTCCTAATTGCTATTGCCAGCCGCTAGCCCCCTTCCCTCTCACGAGGTGGTTCTTTGCAAAATTGGCGATTGTCTCTCGCCACGTGTCGTCAGACGCAACTTGTTCAATCATTTATCATTTATTTCAGATCAACGATTTCAAAATCCTAGGATGCTGATTCAATATGTTCTAATTGATAGGTAACTAATCGAGAATCAAAATTCCTTCGCCCGCCGTGATGAGATGTGATATTGTACGTGTCTATCTCAACCGCCCTCAAGGTTCGTACCTCGGTGGGGGATTAGCCCTTGGTAGGGGATCAGCCAGTGTTGACCGCGTGCCTCTCGGTAGACACTGAATATCGACATTTTTTGGCTCTTGCTGCACCCACGGAGGAACCTTAGTATCCTCCCCCTCTATCCAAACCCTATCGATATACATTAGGCAAAAAGCAATATCTTGCTTTACACTATATGGATTCGGCAAGTTATATGGGTTCGAAACTGCTGGATCCTTTCCAAACTCAACAAGAAGTTTCATATCCTTAACAAGGGAATTGAGTCTTTCTTCATATATGTCCTTTTTATTTTTGACTTCTTGTAGCTCCTTTACACATTTTCGGCGTTTGTAAACACTGGCTACTATGAATACCAGACCGCAGATGGCTGCGGTAGCCCCGAAAATAATACCGAGTGATACAAAAAATAATTTTGCTGTCAAGACTTGTGGAAGATAGTCGCAGTTAAAACCCGTAGGATGTGGTGATCGAGGGCAGACACAGACAATACTTCCGTTGTCTAGAGCGGGGTAGAAGCCGAAATCTAGGTGATTTATTAAGTGTTGGTTGGCCATTGTACGAGTCTTCTGGAATATCGAAATCAGGGCATTGATGAGGCCTTCTGTTTTTTCGTGAATGATATGCGACATGGATGAAGTATGCGGAAGTGCTTCTACTTATAATTTCGACAAAATTAAAATCGACTAGTGACATGTGAACGAGTTAGTGACGGGGCCAAGCCCAAGTCTGACATTTAAAGGAACGGGACACGTCACAATTTCTGTCTTTTCTCCCCTCTCTCCCCCCAAGGGCTCGAGGTTCTATCTTATTCGTAATGAAACAATTATTCATGTTTTATCCTAGTGGCAGGGCTATTGTCAATTTGAATTTCGGTATCTCTTGAAAACCATCTCATTGGGGTTAAATTCATTTCTCTAAAATTTAATTATGTCTCTAGTAACCACCACCAAAAAGCTCCACTACTTAATCATTCTTCTTGTCGTAGTTGCGTTCAAAAGACACGCAGCATTGATTGAGATATAAGATATCAAAATCGTCCTGAGAGTTTCAGCAATCTGAACCTGAAGACTGCCTCCTGGATGCCCGCAATTCTGAATCGCTCTTTTTAAATCAACGATTTAACTCAGGACAATCTTGGTGGTCAAAATCTGCAATATAGTCTATTCCTTGTTCGCCGAGAGGTGATTAAACGATTCATATCTTCTATCTCAATTAATGCAGTAGTGATTCTGATTCGGCTCGACTCAGTAGCAGTGCGTTTTTGCAGTCAGGATACAACGAAATTCGATGAAAATACCAAACGCATTTAAAGAACCCGCTTGCAACACAGAGCAATGAAAATGTTCGTGCGAAGTCCTGCGGATTATCTAAATTTTAATATTAGGCGAGATGCTTTTAAAATTAGACACGAGGAATATTTCTGTGTTCTTCATATGAATGCACGAATTTATAACTACGCCCAGAACTAACCAAAACGCTCCTAAGTCAACAATAATAAAAGAATAGAAGCATATCCATCTTTTCCCAGATTTCTAAGTATTTTGGAATTATTAGTTGCGTTTTAAAATCAATTGTCTTTGTGGCCATTTTTCATAGGGTCTCGCTTCAATTTTGAAAATGTCGAATTTCAATTGCACCTGCCTTCGCAAGATATTTCCTTCGTAGCCCTAGAAACTCTGGCTTTCTAGGTAGGCGCGATTTTCGTAGATACAGGTAAAGTTTTCAAGCTTTCTCCTGTTCTCTTCTTCAACCAACCCGCGTCACAAAATCACCCCAATCTCTTACGCCGAATACAATATCACAGTCTCATACAGAGATACCGATCATCAAACACTCTGGTTCGACGCGTCTTCCGCAAATCTCATATAGAGACATCGATCATCAAACACTCTGTTTCGACGCGTCTTCCGCAAGTCAATCATCGCAATGTCTTGTATGTCTCTACCACTGTTTTACCTCAACCCAAGACAGCTAAGTCAAAGGAAGAGTTCCTGATAATTAATAAATTGCTAATATCCCCTTTTTAATAGCCACGGCAAGCGTTGTTCCTTCGAGGGATACCCAGCAAGACAAGTCAGTTTTCCCTCTCCTCTTATTCCACCCACTCCTATCCTCTCCCTCTGTCCCCTCTACTCATCTCCATACCCTCTCTTCCCCTCTGCCGAGGGGTATCTCGTTCAACGAGCCTCAGAAACTAAGGCTGATAAATTTATGACTCTAGCACGGGCGCCCACGAGCTCGACGACCTTCCGCCGGCACCAGCGCTGCAGAAGGGAGAGAAGGGTGATAAAGGAGAGAAGGGCGATAAAGGAGAGAAGGGGGAAGATGGGAAGGATGGGAAGGACGGGAAGAGGGGAGATCCTGGCGTGGACGGGGAAAGAGGAGCGCGTGGGGAGATGGGCGTGCAGGGAGATAGGGGATATATGGGGGCGGACGGTCCGAGGGGTGATCCTGGAGAGAGAGGACCGGCGGGTGCGAGGGGTGATCCTGGAGAGAGAGGACCGGCGGGTGCGAGGGGAGAGTCGGGACAAGCTGGGCGAGAAGAGAGGCAGACGGTGGGATGGAAGAGAGCATGGAACTATGCCAAAAAGTAATTACCCACTCCTTTCCTTCTGTCCTGTCCTGTCCTGTTCAGCATTTGTTTTCCATTACGTTCTGCTCTGTATAGCAAAGGGTTATGACAGCTAATGGTACTTATAGGTATGTGCAATGGAGTGTCTTGGCTATCGGCATCGCTTCTCTTGTTGTCTCTATTGTGGGCTGGGAGAGAGGCAATATCACCAAAGTATTCCTCCTCGACCCATCAGCTAAGACCAACTCAACGGAGTTGGTCCCATGCCCCCAGTGCAGCAACTTGGCGGGTGTTGTGGGCGGCGCTGCTGCAATCACGATATCCACTAGCGTCCTTTTCGTCTTCATCACTTTCGCGATCCTCGCCAACGCTTGACCGGGCTTGACTCGGCACATTCTTCGGATAAGGGCTATAGTCCCTGCAGCATTGAAGGTACATTAACGATTGAACGAGTTATGAGTATAGATTGGACTGGATGATTGGGGGGAGTTTGCATGGAAAAGTCTTAGGGTATAGATTAGACTGGATGATTGGGCGGAGTTTACATGGAAAGGTCTCAGAGTATAGACTAGAATGAGAGATTCAGAGGGGTTCACTTGCAGTACACAACAGCCTTAATATCACGAGAATCAATTGACTAGAATGTCAGCCTTTATCCGTTTCTTAAATTCCTCAAGTTCAACTGTTCACTGCAAGTGAGGCTTTGCAAATATGTATCCAGGTAAGGTAGTCAATGTCACCAGTAGGCTGCGCACTGGGATCCCGTGGGATGGGATTTACCCTTTTAGTCCCACGAATCGCATGTATCACGTGAGAGGCTTGCGAGAGAGAGCAAAGGTGCAGATCAGCACTGCAATTGGGATGCTTGACTCAAGAGCAGAACCTTCTCACATAAAATAGTTATTTTCTCAAATCCCACAACGAGACAGCAGAATCGATCTCTCTATAGCCCGAGATTCGAAAGATATTGCTTGTTCGACGCTGCGGGATAGCAAAGCTATGAAGACCATCGCCGTTTGAGTTTGGTGTTCTTGCCAGCAACACTTATTGCCATATGTTTCTTAAATAGAATAAAATTACTGGATGAACTGTGAGAGCTAATTGATGAGCAGAGCATTTACGGGGCAGGCCTTGTTCAATATTCACTTTCAAACGTTCAATTGCAACATCACAATACTTAACTTCGCATAGAGATGTGTCAATTGAACGGATCAAATACCGGTTTTAGGAAACACCCTCACTCGTTGTTTTCTGCCGCTCTCTTCTCAATTTCACACAACTCAAGCCTCGTCCCCAACTTCACCATGGCTCCCAAGACGGCCGAGCAGCGCATACAGAAACAGAACTCTCAGAACGTTGGCTACAAGCAAGTGCAACTATTTCGTCGGAACCTTATGCGTTATGAAGACATCAACAGTTTTGGACGACGGATCCTAAATCGCGAGGCAGCACGTCAACAAGTTCCACCTTCTCAACAGCATACTCCCACCCCACCCGTGCTCTCTCAATCTGTTCAGCATGACAGCAGCGCCTCGAGCGAGAAAGGTTAGTGGCACTGGTACTGTACTTTTAGTGCAATTACTTACAGTTTCAGCAAACCTAGAAATCGATGCACTCTTCTGCCAGCTGCGCCTAAAGCCCAAACTCTCTCTAGCCCCTTTTGCGTTCCAGTCTTGGCGTGGAGGAAACGAAGTCGACTCCCGAGTTATTGCGTACCACCAGACTCTTCGAAAAACTGCAAGCAGCATAGACCTTTCAACCTACGAGACTTTCCACCGAGGAGACGGAGAATGTGACGAGCCTCATGGAGAAGGATACGTCGGGCCGAAGGCGGGTGAGGATGATGAGTTGGAGTAAAAGGAATAAGGGCCGAATTATACGACCTGGTTGAAAGATTTAAAAGCCTCGCAAGAAAGATGTGTTGCCTTCTTTTCTTTGGCCGGATGGCTTTCATTCACTATTTCTGATGCGTTCTTCGATCCAACCTGGCTGAAAGATGATGGACCTCGCGAGAGGTATCTCTCCTCTTTCCTGCTTCTCCTCTGTAACTAGAAATGGGGGCTAAACAGAATCTCGGAGGGTTTAATTGGACTTTATGAGAGGCAGAGGCCACTACTATGTATGTACTCTCACAGAGGCAAGAAGGAGGTTCGTTGAGCTGGGATTACATGACTCACGCTCGTCATGGGGCCTTCGAGAATTCTTTAATTCGAACGTTCAATTACTACAACGCAAGACATTAAATTTCCCAAAGATGTAATTACTAAGCGTTTAATTGCTACGGCCTAAACGGATTCACACCTCCCGCTGCCCGTAAAGCAAAAGAAACAAATAAAGAAGAGAACAAGATGCCCTTTGCAGGGTTCTACTCCGCAATCACACTTATGAATCCTGCCTGCTAATCATCCATCCATCATCAGTCATACAAAATCAACATGCCTCATTCTCTTTGTAATCCCTCTTGAGGCTGTACGCCAGCTTCGAATCTCACCGGGCGAACGTCCCAAAAGCCCGGCGATGCTTTGAAAATAACCAGCGACAAGACATCCCGACCTATACTCTCCTCATCCCCTTCATCGATAACCTCCTCGTCGTCTCCGTATCCATACACGTATCCATCGTCATCGTCGGAGTTACTGGCCAGAAGGTCATGGAATTCTTTTGCGCTCATGGGCGGAGGGTCGAATGTCGCATGGTATCTTGAAATCGGCTCGCTTTCTGCTGCGTTTGTGCTGGGATTGGGAGGCTTTGTGTGGTGGGTTTCGATTCCTTCAGGCTCTTCGGCCTTCGCATGGCACGCCGTCTCGATAACGGCCTGCTGGGGTGTTGCTTGGAATTCCTTCTTGCTTGTCTGGCCGCCTTGCTTGGCTCCACAAATTGTGCTCTCGTCGATCGATGATACTCGCCGCGGCTGTGGGCCTTTGATTCTCTTGATGCAGCGTCCAACTGGGCCAGCTTTGCCATATTCGGTAAAGTTGATGCTGTCGACGTTCCGATCATCTTCCTCCTTAGCTTCACGCTTTCGCTTTGCCATTGACTTCGGAGCTGGGGACGCTGTCTTGGTGCACACAACTGGTTTGGCCAGGGTGGTGGAAGCTGATTTGGTGCGATTGTGGCGGACAGAAGATGGAGTTGAGGAGTTAGTAGAAGAGAGGCTGCGGCGATGTATGGCCATGGCTTGGCAAACGAACTTGATCTTCAATTTAATTGTTGCGAAAGTAAGGTTACTCGATGTTTTGCGAGAGCTTTGGAGGTTTGTGTTGAGTAGAGGTCTTCACTGGTTGATGCAACTAGATTAGATTAGATTGGCTCCCGAGCTTCTGTCGTCATCCCGGTAGATTACATTAAGCCCAAGCTTGAAACGCAAACGCAAACGCAACGTCGCTCGTAGGTGAAAGCGCAATTTATCACGAAATTGTTCTGCATTCATCGTTCAATATTCTATACTGAGATCCTCGATTATTCGACCTCCCGGCCAATTTGCACCATGAATGAATTGGGCTCTTCGCATCTGCCATGCTTTCGAGTAAGCGAAGAGATAATGGTGGAAGAACAGAATGCTCTTCCACAGAATCCTCCAACCGCCCTCTTTTAATCTAGCCCTTAAATATGTTGAGAAATAGTGCTCTTTGCAGAGCAGGGCCAGCGCCCATCACCCCCATTCAGATTCCCATAAAATAATACATAAATTTTCCGCAAATCGCCCGAAAATCGCCCGGAAATCAATAACCCGATCTCTTCGCCATCCTCGCTCTCTTCATTGTAACCTCACGCTCTTCACCCCCAAATATCTCCATGCCAGTAGGGTTGTTCCGCTGCAGCCTCCCGCGCCTCAACTTATCTAGCTCCTCTGTTGTCATATCCGCCTCGCGCTTCTTTGGTTTATTGACAAGTGGCTTCAAAGTAATCGAGGAAGGGATAGCGAGCTGTGGCATAGCGTGGTTTCGTAGCGGTGGAACATCCTCTGGAAGTTCTTCGTCGAAACCACCATCATCGCCGTTATCATCATTAGAGTCGTCATTCTTGTCTTGATGTTTCTTGATGCCTTTGCGTCGTCCGCACCCAAACGATCCTAACAACGATACTTCTTCGGGGCTTGGCGGTGCAAACTCTGACGCTAACTTAGCCCATCCCGCATTTCTTATCTTTGCGAGTCTCGGATCCCTCTGGTTCTTCGCGTCCCTGTCCATCCCAAGGCAGTACACAAGATCTACTGCAGTCACGATACATTGAACGGCCCACTCAAATGCTGCGGCATCCGCATCTGTGGCTTGCATCGCAATCCTCGGCCAGTTGATAGACTCTCCAAGTGGCTGAAAGAATCGCTCCATTGCAACAGCATCGCCTACTGCCATCTGCCTCCACTTCGTAGCTCGTTTCTCTTTTTCGGCTTCTGTATTCTTTTCAGAATTCCACGGCTCTTTTGGGTAGTCATCGTTGGTCTGCCATCTCGGAAGAATGAAATCTTGCAGTCCCTTGCTGAGTATTCTGAGGTGGAAGTTTCGTTTATCTTTATCGAGAACAGACTTCCAATCAGCCTCCTTGAACACTTCGTTGACGATATCTTCTGCGAGGTACGGCTTTAGTGCATCCGGGCTACAGTTATGTGTGCAGAAGTAGACAACTTTTGCGATCTTCTGCCCAGCCTTGTGAACGAGCTTTCGCATTCCAGCAAGATCTCCCTGGGGATCCCATTTGCGCCAAGTTCTTTTATCAAAATCCCAGATCTGCGGCGCTCCATCACTGCAATCTTTCCAAATCGATAGATCGCGGAGGGTTATTGGCGGTGGTAGGAACAGGCGACTAGGTAAGTATGGGCGCTGATTGTCTTGATCACTTTTTGGCAATGAGTATGAGATAGCCGTTATCTGACTCTTCAAGTCTGATTTGGTTTCTTCCTGCTTGACAAGACTTGTTAGCGGCGTTGTCGATAGCGTTGTCGCTTTTGCTCTTAGCTTTGTTATCACTGAACTGACGTTTTTAAGATCAAGCTGGCTTTTTCCAAGCCTCTTGCGCGCTTGACTGCTGTTTGGAAGATGACTACACGCCTCTTGATCTATTGTGACGATTGCTTGAAGTTCTGTTTGCTTTTCGAGGAGGTAATCCATACTGGTAGGTGATTCGAGAACGTCGATGAGGGAAAGGCATTCGAAAGTAAGGGGCCGTGAGGATGTGTAGTTCGAGGAGCAAGGCGCGAAGTTGGGAGATGGAGGAGGGAAGATGGAGGAGGGAAGATGGAGGAGGGAAGATGGAGGAGGGAAGATGGAGGAGGGGATAGAGTGTTTAGTTGCGACATAATAGATCGAAATAAGAGATACTTCTGTAGCAATTGAATATATCACGTGACTTCGCCTGGTTGATTCGCTCATCAAGTGAATAGATATTCAATTGGCAGCTTAATTTCCCTTTTGATAAGATTAAACAAAGCGAATGAGATATATTCTCACTAGAAACCCTACCTCGCTTACATTTCACCCACAATGCTACGCGAAATCAGATCATTGCTCGGAATGAGCACAGTGAGCACAGAAGCTTCCAACACTCCCTCCACAAGCAGTGAAGACTCGTCTCCATCAAGGCTACAAACAAGACAAGATACTAAAGAGAGGACTAAGAGGAGAAAAGTAACCCCAGCAGCCTCCATCGAAGAAACTCCGCCTCCCTTTCGAGCAGAAACCTCCGCTCCCCTCGAACGAGAAAGTCCTCCGCCCTTCCAACAAGACTCTCCCCCTCCCCTCGAACTAGCAATGGCACAGCCAGCGGCAAAATTATTATACTTCACCAATGACGCAGATATCACCAAGACCTACCTCTACTTCCAGGCCTACGTTGCTGATGCTGGCAAAGGAACGCCTGATTACATGAAAGAGCCGCAATTTCCATTTCGTCTGTCTGAAGGTGCAGTACGTTTTTTGTATCGCTTTTGCCCCTCGATCTAATAAATATGCAGAGTGAGAGCGCACCACTCCCAGTCTGGACCCAGGCACAAGTTCAACTCGACAAGAACAATGTGGAAGCAGATGTTCATGACACTGCTGAAGATTATCGAGGCCGGCTGCTGCTCGAGAAGGGCGAAAAATGGAGTCTACCACCAAGCTCCTCTAACCTCGTTATCTTGGGGACCTTTATCCATGGAGGGCTTGCCATGGAAGAAGTGATGGTTACTGCTGCATTGCCAGCCTATATCCGCAAGCACGCTGAAAAAGGCCTCGACCATAAGAAAGGAAAGGATTCGTTGGCCGGCATGTCTACTATAGTGGCCACCACATTCGTAAAGAAGCGTGTTTATCCATACATGGTGTAAGCTTATTCTCTCTAGATTAATTGGCAGTCTCTAACAAATATCACAGTTGGTTGTTCCTCGAGCATCGTGAAGATGCAGAATTCAAAGCTGCCCTGGCCTCGCAAAGCAAGTCGAAGCTTCGAGAATGGATCCGCGGTAAGACAAACAAGCGAAGATACTTCTTTTGTCTCTCGCCATTTGCAAAAGGTATCGACTTCAATGCTATTTGGCATCCCGGAGATAGACCCAACGACATCGCCGAGGACCGTAAGCAGTTGCAGGGTTGGTGCAAGATTGTAGTAGCATCAACTGCCGCTGATGTTTATGAGCATGTAATCCAAATGCAAGCCTCAGAATCAACACCAAAGGAGAATTGGAATACAGTCATGAACAACTTTCTTGGTCTGCGCAACAAGCCTGAATCAAAGAAAGTCAAGATTCAATGGGGAAAATGCCCGACACCTCCCAAATTCGACATCGCCTACCGAGCTACAGCAAACCGTGGCAATACTACTGTTGGCGAGGAAGAGGATAGTATCGATGTTTTCGAAGAGGATGTTGAGGAGTAAAGAAGTGAAGGAGAGTTTAGTGGGATGCGGAATGATACTCGGGATAACGATCTGGCAGGGGAATCCGAGGAGGATTATTTTCTTTTACTCATTCATGCAGGTGGAAGTGATTCGTGGCAGGATGAATCCGCAGAGGATTAACTTTTCTTTCTTAGCATACGGCTTCGAGGCCCTAGGAAGATGGAACCCGTTGAGGGTTATTCACACTTCTTTCCTGTAATTAAAGCCGCCCACCGCAGGAAGGGATCCGCAAGGATCACACATGCATCTTTCAGGTCCCTGATTCGGTGTGGAAATAGGATTCAATCACAATCCACTCATCTTTCAGCTTTTCATATTGGTGCCCGTTTAATTGCTATATCTTTGCTCGGTGCAAGGTTTAACGATGTGATATTTGAACGGACAAAGTTGGCGATGATCGTGGTGCCTCGAAAATTAGGACAACATCTGAGTTCTTCTCTCGAAGCTAGGACCTCATACACTTGAACTCCGTTCCAGTCGTGAGACCTGTGATATGGTAGCAACACCTGGTTACGAATAAGCTCCCTGATTTCCGAAAAATCGAGCTCTGTCAAGCTTTCCAATGTTGGCTTCAGGAAGCGAAGACAGCAAATGCGGCTGATATGACGTCAACCAACCAAAATTGCTTCCTGTTAGTAGTTATGGCCAATAATAACACCCTCTGTTTTTTGTTCTTTTGCGGACGGCAGATTGCATATGAGTCGTTTGCGTCTAATATTCAGCAACTCTTGCTTATGGTATCTACGATATATTGTCCAGTGATAGCTGCGAAGTTCTTCTCACCTGGATTTGGTGTGTCGCAATGTAACTGGTGGACCCGAGTTATCGGGTGCCGCTAAAAAATAAGCGAGAGACTAGGCGAGATTTTCGCGGGTGCGCCCGTACCTAAGTACCCTTCGTTCATCCCTCCTCTCCAGTCCCTCCTTTCCTCACACTAAACTTTCTCAATTCCAACCAACACAAGAATTTGTGTTCAATTTATACCCCTGCAAGGGTTTTCAAGGCAATTTTCTACCCTTTCCAGGCTCAGCCTGGAAAATAATCAAGAAATACCCACTACGCACAGGAATCGACCCAGGATTTCTACCCCAAACACGAAAATCGGCACAAGTTTTCTACCCCAAACACGAAAATCGGCACAAGGTTACCCCAAACACGAAGATAGGCACAAGGTTTCTTCTCTCTGCAAGGAATTCGGGTATGAATTTCTATTTCTGCAGGAAAATTTGCACTTGACTTACATTTTTCCAAGCTCAGCTCGGGAACCCAAGAGACAACCTTCTTTACCCGACCTTTGAAGCGACTCTCGATAGTTCTTTTCTTCCTATTCCAAGCTCAGCTCGGGAACGTAAGAGATTACCTTATCGAACTCGACTCTATTCGGCCTCAGAACCTCCCTGTGTGTAGCGTCTACCTAGTAGACGCAACTCACAATTCCTCTCCAACATGTATTGAACCTTGCAGGCCCACGTGGCCATGATCACGATATTGATCTCGCTCTCGCTCATTTACTTTCACAAATTTTGGACGACAAACTTGCTTCTGTTTATAATTCATTCATCACCGACGACGTTTTGCGAATCAATCCCGATGAAGAGGAGGTCCTTCACTTGTACCAAGTTCCATCTGGGATCCTCTCAGCACCTACGATACTCCTGTTAAACTGCCCTCCTATCAACGGAATGTCATACGCCAAGATTCTGGAGACCAGGTGTCTCTCTATCGAAGTACTAAAAGCTCTCATCCCCGACATCGAAGATCCAACCAAGCATCTTGTCCTTGATGTATTTACTCGTCAGGTCAGTTATCGAGACCTACGAGGCGGACGAGTACGCGGCATTCAGTATGCGTTTGATCCAGTGCGACCTGCCTACTCAAGGTTTGTCGCGCGGGTCCTTGATATTGCTCAGGGCGGAAATGTCATCAGCTGGGGACGCCATAGCAGAGAATGGATGCACAAGGCTTACTACTTGGGGCGAAAAGATCAAGATCAAGTTATGATTGCAGGACGACAGGTCGATTCACCTTTCCCAAGCTTAGCTCGGAATGCATTGGGCTAACAACTCCCAGGTGGCTGTGACATATGTTAATCACCCCGAATATCTACAACGTTGGTGCGATCCGGTTCGTCTGCAAAAGAATTACACAAAGCTTCGAAGAGTTGCCTTGTCCGCCGGGTTCTCCCTTTGCGAGCCCGAGAAATTAGCGACATACCTTAAGAAGGCCGCCCGAAAGCACTTGGGCTTCCGACGTCACTCTAAAACCTTCGTTCGATCTGTCAAACGCCAGTTAACGGTGGACGAAATCTTATTCAGATCGAAGGTTCGCAAGACTGTGAGAGAGGAATACAAAATGGTATACGGCAAGGCGGAGCGAGGCCAGGATTCAGCAAAGAAGTTCCGACAATCGACGCAATATAAGGCTTTGAAGGAGTCGTATAAGAATTCCGAAGAGGCGGCAGTCATCAGGAGACTTGCGAAGAGGGAAGCCGCTAGGATGTGGAGGCAGTCGGAGAGAGGCTCGAAGCTTTTCAAAGCTACTCAGAATAGGTATCGAGCGTCGGAGAAAGGAAGGGCTGCTCAGCAAAGAAAATACGACAAGAAGAAACGCGACAGGAAAGCTGGGAAGAAGGTTGATGCGTATGACCCTGAAAAATTCAAAGCTTCTCAGGAAAAGTACCTGAACTCGACGAAGGGAAAGGAAAAGCGGGCGGAGTTGAAGGAGAAAAACAACGTAGCTCGAAAGAAGCAGAGGGTTTCTGAAGGAAAGAAGCCGAGGAGGCCAAAGCGTAGTACCGAAGAGATGGCCATAGCGAGAGCACAGGGAACTGAAAGAGAACTTTCCAACCAACTTCAAAGGGAGCAAAGGCTTGCTGAAGGAAAGAAGCCGAGGAAGCCGAAACGCAGCTCCGAAGACGTAGCCCAAGAGAGATTGGAGAAGCAGGAAAGGAAGGAGCGTAGAGAGGCGGAAAGAGCACAGAAGATTGCTGAAGGATGGGAGCCGAAGAACTGGAGGAAGAGGAAAGCTGAATTGACCGAACAACGATTGCAGGAGCAGCAGGGATCGATTGGGTCGTTCTTCAAGAAGGAGGAGAAAGATAGCAAGTAAGATGGTGGCAATAGGGCGAATGATTGTGGGACATATGGAAAATGGGAAAAGGTAGCTAGCCAAGCCATGATAGCTCACAAGTCAACATACGAGTATCGCGAATGAATTCCTAATACTCGCGGTGCTAAATGCTCCCCCTAATTACTTCAAAACCGATATATTCTAGCTATTAGAAGCTCCCAAGCTCAGCTCGGAATGTCCTTTCTCTATTTCATATTTAATAGCTACCGTAAGACCCTGGAAAAAGTCAGATCTCTTTCTTCCTTCTTGTTTCTCATTCGACTTACCATATTGCCCATAGGATGTCGGACTAGCAGCTGGGGTGGAAGAGGAAGATGAGGGATATGACTCATATGAGCCGCTGCCTCTGTCAGAATTTCCAAAGAGAAAGGAAAGGAGAGGGGGGACGAACTATGCTCCATAACTCCCATATTGTCCGTCTGCAAACATAAACGTTAGAACCAGATCTCCTTAGTCAGGGATTTCTCTAGGCCGCTTACAATCATCACGCTTCTCAGACTTTGCCTCTGGGGCAGGAGCGGGGGCTGCAGTCACAGCACCGACGGAGGCAAGAGCCAAGAGGGTTATGAATTCGCGTGAGAAGAGCATGGTAAATGATGGATGATACTTTTTGGTTGATGTAGTGCGGAGAATATTGAATGATGAAATATTGGGCTGAAGGAATGCAAGGAGGATATGAGGGATAATATATCTCAGACGAGGAAGCCGTCCAGATTTAGAGCTTGTCTGTCTTCACTATGAGACTCCGAATTTCAGGGACTCGATGACGATGATCGGAGTCAAATATCGGTTGCACTGGACAGACGTAACGCTGCAACGTGCGCCTTGCTATTGACCAACCTTTCCTTGCCGGTCAACGGCGTAGTGCATTTCATGGATCCAAGCATGGAGGTTTGAAGGCTAGCTACACTTGCGAACTCGTATCTTCAGGTTCACTTCTTGGCACTCCATTTTGTAGCTAGGCATATGCCGATGGAGAAAGTGCTCCTTAATACGAAGAGCTTGTTTGTGTCTAAATTATGTGCATGACCAATAGTGTTAAGTGTCAGAGTACTAAAGAATCAGGTGAGCATCGAGTGCCGATTTCGTATCTGCACTCTGCAGAACGTCTTGGCTATGGTCACTAAACCAAGATGTATGTATTACGAAATGCAAGGTGGGTGCACTAATTCATGGGACATCGGTACTTATTTTGTCCGATTTTACCGAAACCCCACCAGAAGTCAACCTTTTTAACGCTATAATCCTTCAGCATTTTATATTAGAATAGTACTTCAAACTCGATACATGAATTATCAAGTAAGTTAAATCAATTTATAGATTTTAAAATATCTAGATTTCGTATACTGTTGTAGAGTTATTAAAGCATCAAAACAGATATTAGATTTTCACGCCAATATTCGCGAACATTTACTCTTCTTTACTTTAGCTTTTTATGACTTTTATAAATAAGTAATATCCAAATTCTGAAATTGAAAAATCAAATCCAGAACTCTTCTCATTATAGGTCTCAAAAAATAGACAGAATTGATTTAAAAGATTGATTTGTTATTAAATTTATGAATTCAATGAGTTTTGTCGTGGTTTTGGCTTATTATGTACCAGTGTCCCACGAATTAGTGGTGAGGAGCAAAGAGATCGTTAACCAGCCCTCAAATCTTAATTTCATGTAAGCTTTTCAAAGGTCTCAATGGCCGTTCTGCCAATACACGGTAAAGTGTCAGCTTATGACGTCAAAGAGGCGGTCAACGTAAACGAGTGAGGACCCTGAGACCCAAATAAACGTTAAAACTATTTTGGGAACCGCCGACCATGATAAGACTTGAGATTTACTACTGTAGTAAAGTCTTACCTGATATGGTATGCGGGGTAGTTGCATGATGGCAGAATTATTATCGAGGAGAGTTCCCTCACAATGTTTTGATGGTACAGTACCTAGGATACCCAGGGTTCAGGCCCTAATTTCATCATTCTCCGGAGATATCAACCTTCTCCGCCGTCAGCTGAAGGTTATCCCATCATGTACTGTAGTCGCGGTGTTGTCCACGGGAAAGGTAATGCTGGTTGTGCGGGGATACTTGCATGAAGTTGGTGTGTTGTTGAATATCCCAAGCCTCGTGGGAGCTTCAGGCTCGTATCCGGGAGATCAGTGGTCGGAGGCGATAGCGTACGGTTATTCCCAACGTCTGTAACTTTGTTTGCGAAAGACCTGTCAGACGACCACACGAGCCTTTCGTAGGGTATCTACGTCAATACCCCCCTTGTAACTTCGTACAGGACCACAGAGCGAGGTTCTACCTGCAGCAAGCCACACACGGTCCATCCGCTTCACCCCGGAACTTCACCATTAACGGCAACTCGTATCGCCCGCAGTTGTTAAGCAACTTTGCGTGATATTGACCCGAGTGGAAATAGAAAAAAATGCCATGCGTCATGACACATGTTCAGAATCGATAGTCATGGCAAGGCTAGAAGTGGGAGCAGCATTCCTAGTGCAAGGTTTGCTGACTTATGATGATTTCGTTTCCCTCTCCTAAGTTTCCCCTCCCAATTGACTTCGAAATTCTTTCTCCTATCAATACAGCTTCTTCGAAACATCTGCCTTTCATACAACCTAATACTCTCAATTCATCTATTCAGCATGAAGTACAGCCCATTGGAAGACAAGAGCGATCAAGACTCCCAACCTTCTGAAGACTACGAGGCATTGCTCTCCAACACTGCACCATCAAACAGAAAGGGTTTCCCAAAGAATTTTGTTTTAATATCTGCAATTTTAATCCCGATCGCATCTCTCTGTCTCATCGGATTTGGTGCTTGGATTGGAAGTCGATGGCTTGCCAATCCCAATGACTTCTGTCCCAGCCACGTTCAGCAATATTGTGAGTTGCTCAACTCCTGGAGTTTCAATCATGATGCTCATTATGTTTGTAGCCCCCATTTTGAAAGAAGTCGATACGTCATTACACACTGTCCACTTCAATGGCTCTCTACTCAAAGAAAATGTGTTCCGACAAGGTGCGGGGCCTGAAGTTGATGCTGCCTGGGCCTCTCTGGGTGTGCATTGTAAGAGCCCTTGATTCTGTAAAAGCATCCTCAATATCAATCCGACACTCACAACTCAACAGATCGGAGTCTTGCTGTCCCTCCTAATGAAGCAACTAAGGCAGGGTTGAAGCCTGACCAGGTTCAAATTAACGAGAAATACGGTGGCGGATTTCCTGCAAATGTCGAAGGCCTTCACCATCTACATTGCCTAGTAAGAAATTCCCAAGCCAAACTTGGAATATTAATTGACTCTTGGTGCTGTAGAATCTCGTCAGACAATCCCTGTACTACAATATTGATTACTACAGAGAAAAGGGAGAAGGGGCATTTACAAATGATGACAACATTGTGAAGTATCACGTCTGTAAGTTAGGTCCCGTATTTTAAAGTAAAGAATCAAAATTTTAACCACCGAAACCTGCAGCCCATTGCCTCGACATCATCCGCCAACAACTCATGTGCCAGCCAGATACTGGCCTCCTCGGCCAGGTGTGGTGGGACAAGAGTGCACCCAAGGCGTTCGTGGACTTCAACACAGACCACAAATGCAAGAACTTTGATGCTATCAGACAATGGGCTGAGGAAAGACAAATCCCCGAGACAGTGCCAATGGACTTTTTGAAGCCGCCGGTGGAAGGGGATACCATTTATGATGCAATTCCTTGAACGGGAAGATAGGTTATTGATAGTAAATGGTTGTGAGAGAGACTTATGGGTACGAGGCGGGAGTAAGTGGTGGATGAGGGAGAGAACTGTAAGCCGCTAGGGTGCCGACTTGTGAACTCGGCTGGCATAGAAGAGACAGAGCAGGAAAAGCTCAGTACAGTCTCGGATGGTGAGAAGCGGGATTCTTCTATGCAATGAATGGTTGGAAATTGGTGATATCTGCCTTGGGACTACATGGCAGGGTATGGAAGGGAAATTTGGTTGTAGTAATTCGATGATCACGTTGGTTACTGCAATTTATGGCGCTCCTGAGTCCTGAATATTTGAGGATTCAGTTCTGAATCACGCCTCAAATCTTAGTAATATCAATATAAATCATTCTGTGGAGTTCTCATTCAAACGCCAATCGTTAACTGAATTCTTTGAAGAGTAAAAAAAAGCTCTTTGTTGACGATGCTTTCATTTGTTTGGTTGGCATATCCAGCTTTTGCAGCCGACGATATACAGAGTATCACAGAGATGAATCCTTGAAATCGGGACGCCGCCCCTCAAGTAAGCGCTACCTGCATTCTTCAGTCGCGATAATAAATTCGCTTCAAATTTAATTACCTCGAAAACTATATGCAATAAGAGGGCTGCTTCTCTTCTACCCCATAAGCCTTTAATTGAGAATTTCGAATGTTGAGCTGATATTAAAATATGAGTTTGAAAACATAGACATTTTGGCGTTCTGCAAAACCGTCGACCTTCGTAGTTGGATAAGGTTGTTTTTTTTGGTTGGGGAAAAGGGGGGGGGGGGCATTTCAAAGTCATGACTGGGATGGTTCCATTGGAGTGATTTTTAGAAACTATACAGTACTTTGATATCTTCAGCGACGTTGCCAATGGATGTCATCGGATGAACATTCTTGGCCCCCCATTGCTGAAAGTTCCAGGCTCTCTCTCAGCGAAGTCTGTTTATCTCCCGGCAACAAAACACGAAAGATCATCCTGTTGACATCGCAAGAACCTTTCGCCGATCACCGTATCGACAAATCTTGATATATCCGGCATTAGTCCATCGTCTTCACTTCAAGCTTCTCTCGGTCGCGTACAGCCGTTGAACCGTGCAAGGGCTCGGCTAATGTCCTGTTCATTCCTGTTACGAGCACCGGCCTGAAGCTCGCTGGCGCATCATACTATGAATTCCCTCCCCGCCATCAATATGATGCCCCTCGTGTCATTGGAGCATTCATCGCAAGTGTCGACGGATAATAAGTTCCCCGCACAGCTATAGCATCATCGTGAGGCTTTGGAATTTTTGGCACGGAACTCGATCCTCCGTCGCTATTTCCCCACCTCGTGCGTGAGTCTGGTGGATTGCGCTCAATCTAATTCATCGCAAGGTACCGGCAAACGCCTGATTCTTTATTGTAGCTAAATTTCCATTTCGTATATGAGGACGAGGATGCCTTCATTGTTGTGCCTTGTTTCCCTTCCCTGTCGGATCTTCTCAGTAGCGTTCATCTCTTTTCCGACCGGCTTGTGAATCGATCAATCACCTCAACGAAGTCGCGATTGCCCTTCATACAGTCAAGATGCAGTTAAAATTATCATCTCTTGCAACTGCAGCCTTGTGCTTCGCATTGGCCGTCCAAGCTGATAACTGTAATCATGACAATTGCTTGAGAGCCTTCATTGCAACTACAGCGTCGGCAGTGCCTTTCTGCTCGATATATGCCACAAAAACAACCAGTGTTCCAGCATTTGCATCAGCATGTTCAGGCGTACCTTCCAGAATCTCAAGTGCTTGCAGCTGTCTTGCAACAGCCACACCGACCCCGACAAGCTCGACCATACCCATTGCAACATCGCACTGTAAGGCGAATTCCAATTGGCCAGGATGGGCTGGCATCAAATATGCCTTCATCTTGTGAGGAGAATGTGCATCTTACTGAAGTACATGGCTGATATCTTGTAGCGGAGATTCATACACAACCACTGGATTCAACGACACCGGCGTTCAACCGTCTCCAACAAATCCATTGGGCAACCCCACCTATCCAGGCTACACCGCAGCCAATGGCCCCAATTGGGTTGACTTTCTCACGGTGAAATACAATGAGTCCCTGCTTCTTACCTACAATCTCGCTTATGGAGGAGCTACCATTGATTCCGCCCTCGTCGCACCCTACCTACCAACAGTATCATCTGTCGCCGAGCAAATCGAGAACGAATGGTTCCCAACCTACGCTTCAAAGCCAGCATCCGCACCATGGGCCTCGGATAACACTCTCTTTGCAATCTTCGATGGCATCAATGATGTCGGAAACTCCTGGTATTATGGGGTGCCGGCCACGACTACCCTCAATGCTGCAATCTTTGCTGTCTACCATGGTCTTGTCGACGAGCTTTACTATACTGGTGCACGAAACTTTGCGTTCCTCAACGTTCCACCGGTCGACCGAGCCCCCTTGACCAACGTTCAAAGTGCGGCAAACCAAGCAGAAGAGAAGGCTGATATCTTGGCTTGGAACACCGAGTTGATTGCTATGGCTAAGTCCCTGAAGACCGAGAAACCGGATGTGAACGTCTTCACTGTTGATTCGAACCTACTGTTCGCTGAGGTTCTGGACAATCCTGCGAGCTTTCCACAGACGGCAGGATACAAGAATACGACGGATTATTGTGTTGCGTATGAGAAGTAAGTTACTGGTTACAAGAATGGTCGAACATTAAGCTAATGAGATCACAGTGGAACTCCAACTGAGGATTACTTCAATTCGACTTGTGGAATTCCTGTTAACCAGTACTTCTGGCTGAACAGTTTGCACCCGACATACCCGATGCAGGATGTTCTTGCGGAAGGAGTCGCCGCGCAGTTGGAGGCTGGTCCTAATATCTGCTAGATAAAGACTGGCGATAATGGGAGGAATGGATGGATATAATGACAGTTATGTGAAATGAACAATAATCGACTCTGTTGATGTCAGATATTATGAGACGTGGTTTTGACATCAAACTGACTACCTTTGTATCTTTTTCAAGAGAAATGAAAGAGGCGTACGAGTATTTCGTAATCTTACAACGTCGGAATCAGATCCGGGGGGGTTCTCACGTGATGACGTTGGAACTTGATATCGGCGCGAAACTCCAAATTTTGGAAATCTCAACCAGAAACGTGGCATGAGTTTATACAGTCGCTAGCGAAATCGGCTTCCGGGGCACGTAGGTCGGCCAGTGTCAGACGAGGTTTCGACCACGTAAATTTAAATGCACCCCGACCGTGTTTCAATTAAGCGGGAGACAGCATATGCCGCGACGCATATGCTAAATCAACTTGCCTCCCGGCTAAGTCAACTTGACAGGGGTACTTTATCGGGTTGCAGGTGTTCACCGATTAATCTCGCTTGACAGTAGTAATTTGTATGAGAACACGAGATTTTATAATGTTGTAAAACAATTCCTTTACGTACCCATCGAAAAACCATCCTATTATACGACGATGCCTCTGTCTACCCTTCGGATCTGTGGCCCTGCGCCTCCTGCAGCTATTTACCCTTGTCTTACTACTGCTTTTGCTGCTATCTAGGCACATGCAAAGGCCCATGGATATGCGTTTTTCAGGCGCGACTCATAACCTCCCGGCCGATTCCCTACTCGAGTTATATACGCCTGTGACCGCAGTGGAAAGCCTCCTATAAGGGAGAAGGCAACGAATATCGACGAATCAAGACGCCGCAGAGGGGCAGGAAGTAGGAAGTGCGACTGCAAGATGCGTGTGGCTCTAAAGAAGGACTCAGTCTCTAGCTAATGGGAACTACAAGTTTTGGAAGGAACACACAACCATGAGCCCTCCACAGACCCTGCGGCCCATCCTGTACACAAAATTGCTGCTTTGGATACATCAGTCTATACCCAGATTGAGAACTACATATGCTCTGGCTTCAATAGTGCTCAGATCCTTACAGCTATTCATCGAGAGTACCCTAGTATTATACTAGCTCAAAAAGACATATCGAATATTGCTCAAAAGACTCGATTGGTAGAGCTTGATGGCAAAACTCCAATGCAATGGCTTCTTCAGGTATGCAATTTTCAAGCCCTTTACTGGATTTTACTAACAAATTCATAGGAGTTAATATAACAGCTATAGGTAGCTGGAGGGCAACAGGAGAGATCACAGTATATCAGAGAAGTAGCAATAGGGGAAGGGAGACAATAGTAGTTGTATTTGAAGTAGTTAGACAAAGGTTTTATAGTACTAATATACTTATATAATATAAACTTAAGCTTACCTCCTAATTTCATAGATAATAGAGCTTATATATATATATTAGTAGTCTAGCCTTTACTTTACTTTTAGCTGTCTTTTGCTCTTATAGCTGCCTTATAGTCCGTCGTTTGTATATATAGCTGTTTTATAGCCCGGTTTCCGCTTATATAGCCGTTTTATAGCCTAGCCAAATATTAAGCTACTTTAAAGGCTTACTAGTACGCGCTAATAAGGCTCTTATTATAGCTCTTATTATAACTATCCCCCTTCGAAGGCTACTTGTCCACGAGGAGCTAAGCTTGTATTTGAACTAGTAGTCTCGGCTATCCTCATTAAAACCTAGTAGGAAAAAGAGTAATAACCTAGCGTAGTTATATAAAGTCCTAGTTATTAGATAACTTAAGTAAAGTTCTTATAATTATAAGACCTATATTATATCTTAGGTATTAACTCCCTCGGGAAAATCTTAAGTACCTTAGGTTCTTAAGTAATAATTCAAGTTTGACTTTAGTATTATTAAGTCTATTTAGTTTTCTTAGCCTTTTTATATCTTTATATTACTTCTTATATATTTCCTATACTATCTTTAAGTACTTAAAGATTATACTTAGTAGGCTATCTTTCTTACTTTATTAAGTAATAAGTCTATCCTTTAATAATAGCCGAGTTCTTTACTTCCTTAATCTTTTATTCTTTATTATCCTTTAGGTCTAGTAAAGATATAAAGGGTTAACTATCCCTAGGCTTATACTTATTAATAGCCTAGATAAGGAATATATTATATAGTTAGTTGTATTTTTTAGGAAGAGCTAATTAGTAGGCCTATATACTAATATATTCTAGAATTTATAAGAGTCTAATTTACTTAAATTATAGCTTCTTATTCTTAAGCCTTAGGTTCCTTATAAATAGTTTAACTAAGTCTCCTCGCTTAAAGAGCTTAAGTTAATATTATTAATTATAGTACTTAGCTTATTACTCTTAGCTTTAA
>NXFV01001794.1:0-11994 GCA_002803225.1 Gamarada debralockiae
GATGTTGACGGTGGAAGGTGGAAGGGAGTAGATTCGAGAGCGGTGATGGGAAAGGATGGCTCTGAAGGATTTGAGGGTTGGTCGTATTATTGCGGAGCAAAAGAGTTTAGTTTAGACAGGACTTGGTTCCTCTTTTTGCTGAATGACTCGATGGTTCATCCTACCCCGTTTGCTTTGGTCCCCTTCCCTCCCCCCCAAAAATAACTTTCAGAAGAACGCAATACGGACAGAACTGACCTAGTCTCCTGGCATGCCGGCGTTGGCGTGCAAACCTTGTGGTTGCAGTTCCTGTAGTAGTAGATCCTGTTGCGACTCCCTGTAATACTCTGATAATCGCAGCAAATTGTAAGAAAATGAATCTGAAAAAAAAGGCGCTAAGCAAAGAAGTCTCACCTCGAATCCCATTTGAAAGCGTTACGAGATTACCCCCTAGCAAAACAATCGCAGTGATTTGCACAAAACCCAATTGTTGCTCCGTGTTGCCGCTGCTCAGCAGGCTCTCGTTCGTTGAGCAGAGGGTGAAGATCGAATATAGATGCAGTGGGAATTGGAACCCTTCAAAACTTAAGACCCCTTGCTGTTGCGGGATGCTTCTTTTAGGAGCCGGCCATCGAAGTCCTACTATGTTTGATATGTTCACCCACCGAGCCGAGAGCTTTGGAGCCACAATCTTGAGCGGCCAGTAGATGAATGAGTTGACATGTCCCAAAACACCCAGCGCGGCTGAAAGAGATATGAATGAATATAAACAAGTTAACGCGATGTAGTCGTGGTCAACCTTAAGATGTGAAGAATTTGCAAGGGCGATCTTATCAGTATTATAGCAATGCTTTATAACGTCGAAGTTCTATGATTCAAGACAAATCCTGAAGAGGATTACGAATACAAGATAAAGAACTGCCCATACAAACATGGGGGCGTAGTGGATCTACTTCCCCTTCATCTCGGTGTTGAAGGGGCACACTGCTGATGCGCTGAGGGAGACGCTGAAGTTGGTCCACTAGAGTTAGTGTGCTCTCTTACAATCACTTGTAGCCATGTGAGTCTGAGAACTGGACATGCACGACTATGATGTGAAGATGATAGAATGGGAGGGTGTTGGTTTGGATGATTGCACTTAGCAACAAAGATATGCCTTTTGAAATCAGTTCATGTAGCTTGAAGGATTAATGCCCCAGTTGCCTGTCATCGTTTGGATATCACTACCTTGCAGGAGAATGTCGTCGCGATCTTCTTTGCTTGCGAGCGGGGAGAGCATCGTTCCAAAGCAAACGGGCAGAAAGATATAAGAAAAGCGATCCCAGCTTGGATGCTGAACGATAACACAATCTACAGAATGTAAGATTCAGGGCGCCGTGAGGATACGCCTAGACGATCAACTCACCCCGATACCCGCGACGTCTGGATTCGCACCCCCAGTTTCAAACACTCTGCAGCCATAAGGGCTTTTCGTAACCCAACTCGAGTCTGGAATCTTCAAAGGAACGTAGAATTATAATTTCCAGACATGCAGCAGAGCGAGTGGAGTTGAGGATCGAAAGGCCGCGGATGTCTTACTTCAGCTTCATTCAGCCGCAATAAAAGAAACACTACACAGTCGCCATCATTCAGAAAGCACAATCAAGCAGACCACTTGACACTTGCTAGCTGATGCATTTTCTCAGTCCCCCCTCCTCCCCCCTTTTTTTCCTCCCGGGACTCGCCTACAATATGTGGGGTAGAGCTTCGCTAAAGTTCTAGAAAGCAAGAAAATGCTGATTCAATGGAGTGGAAGTGAAGGGGCGAGTGCTTTCAATGACACTTGTCGAATGGTAGTAGATGATTGACTCCGGAGGAAGGTACATTGTTGGATGCACTGAGGCTTGGTAGGGGAAGTTTCATGAAAAGGCCGCTTATTACAATCTGGTAGAGTAACCCAACGCTGCAATACACCCTATCCCTATCCTAAGAATTGCCATGCTTCCAAGTGACAGGCCCAGCCAGTCGACCAGAACGCCACGCCATATGTATGCAGTACGCTCCTCCCTAGTATGCGTGTCCCATTTCCTTCCCTCAGTATAGTCTTCTATATCCATCTTCTCTTATCCCCGACCTCAACATCTGTCTCCCTCCACTTCAATCCACTTTCAACCATCCCATTCTTGGTATACCCAGCTCCTTAAAACAACAAACAAGCATCCAAACAACAACAACACGCCAAACTAGCCAGCATCGCCTCCATAAATCCACTACTCCCACCACGCCTATCATCATAGTACCCTCCCTGCGTCCCATACGGTCCTTGTTGCGGATAATAGCCTGGCCCATAGCCTTGCTGTTGATAACCGCCTTGGGGACCATAATATCCTCCCTGCGGCTGCTGATACATCTGTGGTCCTGGGGCATAATATCCTCCCTGTCCTTGTGGAGGCCCGCCGTATGGATTCGCATTTGCTTGGTGTGGTGATGCACCGTAGTAATCGGACTGAGGTCCTACATGTGCGGGCTCGGGGGAGTTAATGGCGCCTGTGCCGTCGCTGCCGTAGGCTGGTGGTGGTGGGGAGTTTGGTGGGTTGTATTTTTGGTTCGTCATTTTTGCTTCTGTTTGGTGTGCGAGATGTCAAGAGAGAGGGGGCGGTCGAGCGTTTAAGCAGATTGTCTGCGAAGTTCTGGGGCGAGCGCGAGCTGAGAGGATGTAGACGGGCGATTGTTCGAATGCCTGGAGCGCGAGGCTGTATCGATGAGGCTATCGCTCTTCCAAATGATTCGAACACTCCAATATGCAAGAATACAAAGGCGAAGTCGGTGTGGTCGTAGGGAAGTAAGATACTTGAATGCAAGGCTCGTGTATAACTTCAGACCCTCGTCGTCGTCATGCGCTTATTAAGATGTCACTGGCGGACTTCAACTCGAATAGTCCTGGTCCGTCCGGAGGAATCTTTTCCGATTGAGCCGTGGCTGGATTTGTCCGCGGTATTAATAGCTTTAGGAAGAGATGATAGGAAGATTATTAGGATGAAATGAAATATGTAAAAGAGGGGGAAACGTGGCGACAGTGAGATGAGAAGAAAACATAAAAAGAGACTTGGTGTCGGCGATGTTTCAATAGATGTCGCAAGCGCTCCTCACGAATTGTGGCGCAGCCAAGACAATGAGCGGGATCTTTCTTTTGCCTCTCCTGCCTCACTGGAAGAGAGGTTTGGAGCCATCCATCTCTCTCATGCCGAAGGAGAAATTGGGGTTATTTCTTCTTTCTGCATCTTCATCGTTCGTCATGACGTCGCTTCATCAATGAGATCCATAACATAACAGCTTCTATTATTACATTTCGGAGGTCGCGGCAGCAGCACGTACCTTTTGTCCCGGATCGTCTCATTAAGCACGTGCGTCATCATCCCAGCCTCCTCCAAATGCCCATCTCGAGCCTGGGACCGAAACCAATTGTTCCTTCCGTAGTCCAGTAAACAAAACCCTTCCCGTAAAAACCAGTTACCCAACCTCCTTATTTCATTCTTCAGGATTTCGTGGAATTGCAGGTTGGATAAGCGGACTCGCGACTTGCAGACACTGCGAAAACAAGGCGTCGAGTTCAAACCCCAGCAGCCTTGGATATGCCGGTTCTCTGCTGAACACCTCACTTCCTTCTTCCCTCATCCCACCCCTCCCTTCTAAACAACGCCAAATTATCAATCACCAGTCACTCGTTCATCATTCAACGGATCGTATCCGATCTCTATCAAAGTTCTGTACAGCTACCATCAGTTAAAGTTCGAGACAATCCAACGGTTGCTTATCGCGACATCATCCCAGTTTCAAGCTCGGACCTACGTAAACAAGATTGGGCATAACCGCCGCAGCGACGCATCACAACACAACCAGGCATCGAGGTCGAACAAACAACTCAAAGTCGAGCTCGTCGACGAGCTGCGATAGCGAGACGTCGCTATGGCTCCAATTCCCCCTTCCGAAATCCTTGATCCGCGATCTCTCGATTCTAACCTCGAGTCCATCGCCAGCCTCGCGAAACGTCTCCCTTCATCCGCATCCTTATCAACGATTGAGACGCAATCCTTATCTCGACGAACCGCACAACTTCTCACAAGACTATTCTCGCGACAAGCAAATCCCGCTATAGTCCCCACGACCTACGGTTCGATCGACAGCGGCCCATCACCTGGTACAGTCGTCGGCATCGTCCTCGGTAGTGTCGGAGGATTCCTTCTCATCCTCTGGCTCATCTACACTTGTCTCAATTTCGGAACCTGGGATTCCTCGACTTCTTATACGGAGAGTGTTGTGGTGAGAGACAGAAGGAAGTCTCATGGTAGTAGTCAACGCAGTAGACGGGTGAGTGAGACTGTTGAAGTAAGGAGAGAGCGCTCACCGATACGGGTCGTTAGAGATGAGCCTGTGCGGATTGTGCGGGAGCCGGAGAGGGTGGAGAGGGTGATTGTTGAGGAGGAGAGGAGGGAGGTGCGAAGGGAACGGAGTAGGGGAAGTGATGAGGTGGTTGTTATTGAGGAACATAGTCCGCCGAGGAGGAGTAAGAGTAAGCGAGAACGACGGGATGAGGAGAGGAGGGAGAGTGGGTTTAGGACTGTAGATCCGTTGGCGTATGGGGGTGTGGTTGGTGGGAGGAAGAGCAGCCGGCGATAGTTGTGGGGGTTTTCATTTCTCGGATCGATATAGGGCCATGGGCTGGCTAGCGGATGGGTTCGGACGGGATGGGTGGGATAGGATGCAGGTACACAACTAGAGAGGGATCGGATCGGGCGCTTCATAAGGGGAAGGGAGTTGGGAAGACGGATCCTATATCTGGCTGGGAACACACTTGCTTGCATGCAAAGAGAGGGGTGGAAGACAGCACAGCTGCGTGGATTAGGAAGGCATAGCGGGAAGGGGTTGGCATGTATTCGTTATTTTGGCGTTGACGTCTCATCATATGATTGCTCTAGCTTCAGCCGAGATGGGCTGGGCGAGATATTGCTTTATCAGTACGAAGTGGAAGTGGCACACGAAGATATGTAGCATAATGGCAGAAATGAATCAGATATGTTTACTTATGTTATTCATCGATGATGAGACTTGAATCTGCAAGGTATTATGGAAGAGGGAGACCTAAAACACCCAGTTGGGAATATAGGACCCCAGAATTTCCAGGAAAGGTAATCCGTACCACCACTTCACTCTCACATCGTCATGATCATCTCCTTTCCACCCTAAGCTTGCTGCCACTACCTTCCAAGCAAAGTTCCAAACAAGCTGAAATCCCCAAACGGGCCTGAAGAAACCCCAATGCCCAGATACAGCTTGAGATAAACAGCGAATCAAGTCTCGGGATTAGGATCCATGCTCATCGCGAGTTTTGAACTCCACATAGTTTATCTCCAGTGGCGATCTTGAGGTGATTGGTCCACACCTTGGCCTCCAAATCTGTGGAGCTGATAATTTTTACTCCGCAAATGGACGTTTGAAGTTTCATCCAATTGGGCTAATAGTCATCTGATCTTATCAGATCTCGTTCGACGTGGTCTGTCAATACAAAGTATCTCGAATTCTTGGTCTTGGCATCTTCCGCACCACCCAATACAGAACGGATGATTGGTTCAAAAGTCCTGACCCGTGCCAGAAAGAGACCCTAGTCGTCGTGGCGTCACGGTGTTTCGCCTAGCAACCGACTACGGACAGCAGACACTAAAGGGAGTGAGTTTACAGTGAAGATTACAGCTAGACTCCCAGTAAATAGGCTTGAAGAGCCTGTAGCTTCAGCGGTCACTGTTGCTATGCCAGCTGGTGGCCCCCGTAGCCGAGAATTGCCAGTCAGGACCTTTGAGCCGACCGAACCGAAAGAAAACAGCCTCAACTCTAAAAGCCACACGGACGCGGACAAATCCGAATTCGCATCAAGCGGATCAATCCAACTTTGGCATTCGAGTCCCGTCCAGGCTGAACGTGACCCTTCTTCTCAGCAATGCGCTCACAGCGACATCGGTGTCAGCAACGGAGTCAATTCCTTCCTCAGCAGACTCACAGGCTGGGGGAACGATGCAGGTTTTATCTTTTCGACCAGCCTTGAAGAGGATGATCTTCTTCAAAGCAAGCCTCGCCCCAAGATGGCTTACTAGGCTTCTTCTTAGAGGGTGGACTTCGCCGAGAGGAAGGCGGTGGAAGCATCTAAATTGTTCTCTGCCCCCTGCTCCTCCACGGTCGGCGTTTGGATTGGCTTCCCCAGTGCGGTCTGTCGGCGGCCTCCCCAATCGGAGAATTTCCCTGTGGACGACTTCGGACCCGCTACTATCGTAAGCGGAACATGAAGGGCGTGCTCGTCAATTTTTTTGACAGAACTGTGGATGCCCAGATGCCGCCGCCAAATTGGTGCACGGCAAGGTTGGATGACTCTAATGCGCAATCTGTTTCCCATCGTAGAAGCCGTAGAACTGCCTATGTTTCTCACCTTACATACACGTCTCTCCTTCCCTTCTTCATCTCATCTCACGCCTTTCCTTTGATTTAAATTTTTTTCATCTCAGCTTTGCTTTCTCATCGTTGGGTTTGGTCTTATCTTACTCATCCCCCTCACCCCGCCCTTATCGTGAGTCTTGCAGGGTACCAACGCCCTCTGAATGACCACCATTCATGAAATGGACGAGTTCTTCAACTTCGAAGATGCTGCCCACCCACTGGACTCCCCACACGATTTCTCTCACCTAACATCCGGTCCCTACGACATCGACCTCGCATTCGCTGAGCCTGAAAATGATGAGAATTCCTTCACGTGCCTGCAGCATTTCAGCGGGGACACTCCAGAGCAACAGCTCTCCTTCGATCTCCAAAATGCCATGCAAGACAGCACCATGATTGCTCCAGATGACTTCACGGCCCAAGACTACATGGATTTCCCGCGCTGGATCGAAGGCATGAATGTACCCTTCCAACCTTGTGAATATTGCAAGAAGATGCGTATTCATTGTAAAGTTATTAAGGAGGGTCATCGGAAGGGCTCTTGTACGAGTTGTGTTGCGCTTGCAAGGTCTTGTAGCTTGACTTACAAGCCTAAGCTGCAGGCATTGAAGGAGGACAGCTGTCGTTCCGTCGAGAACGTTTGTGTACCCACGGACGTCGCGACGTTTGAGACAAATGAATTCGATGCCAATGAAGCTCTTGCGGACTGGAATGATGTTATGAATACAAGCGGCAACTGGATACCTACCAAGTCACCGGTCCAAGAGTTGGATCCCTACTGTCACAGCAATTCAGCTCCAGACCTCATTGCTTTGAAGTCATCAAACGAAAACCTCAACTCTGATGCCGCGGAGAGTGGACCCAAGGTCGGTGCTAGGTTCTGTCGAGAATCTGTTCGTATCCTCAGGGGCTGGCTGTCGACTCATCATCGCCATCCCTACCCCACCGATGAAGAGAAGGAGAGTCTCCGTCGCCAAACCGGCCTCACCAAAGTCCAAATTACCAACTGGCTAGCAAATGCGCGTCGGAGAGGAAAAGTCCGCGCTCCACGATCCACTTCCCCCTCTCCAAACATGGACAACTATGCCAATGCAATGGATATCCCAAGACGAGGAACACCCGCATTACGACAAATGAACCCTATGGAGCGTTGGAAAGCTTCTCCTCCTGAACACGAACCTGCTTCTGTCACAGCTATTGCCAAGGCTGTCACATCCTCCACCTTCTCATCCGGCCGTGAAAGCCCCTATACCAGCTATGGTCATACTGACGATGGCTCAGCTCGCTCACTGTGTAACGTCTCTTCTACAAGCTCTTTAGGAACTTCTCACTCTTCCGGAGGCTCTTTCGCTTCCGCATTCTCCCACAAATCTCGAGGATCTTTTGGGTCATTCGGCTCCTTTGGAAACAGAGGCCGCCGCCGTCGCCGCAGGCAAGCTCCCAAACCCGTCAAAGCTGACCTTGCTGTTGCTCCTCGAACTTTTCAATGTACCTTCTGCACGGAAACTTTCAAGACGAAACATGATTGGCAAAGACATGAGAAGTCATTGCATCTTTCTTTAGAACGCTGGATATGCTCACCAAATGGTCCATATCAGCATTGCGTGGAGTATAATCATCTAGCATGTGTATACTGCGGTCTACCCAACCCACCAGATGGGCACGCAGAGCAACACAACCACTCCAGCTGTGCCGAGCGCTCGCTAGAAGAGCGAACATTTTACCGGAAAGACCATCTTCGACAACATCTGAATCTCGTTCACGACGCAAAGTTCCAATGCTGGTCTATGGACTCCTGGAAAGTCGCAACGCCTGAGATTCGTTCACGATGTGGTTTCTGTGGCATTGTTATGGATTCGTGGAGTATCCGAGTTGACCATCTTGCCGAGCACTTTAAAGGCGGAAAGAGTATGGCAGATTGGAAGGGTGATTGGGGTTTCGAACCTCAGGTTCTTGATCTTGTTGAGAATGGAATGCCTCCGTGTAAGTGGCCTTGTAACTTTTGATGTTAGTAAATGCTAATGTTAATGGTAGATCTTATTCATGACGATCGAAATACGATGCGACCGTTCGAAGCCTCCAGGGAATCTGTGGTTCTTTCTAAAAGAACCTTGGAGGATTTGGTGAAGATAGGACTAGTGGATCTGATCAATGATCACGTCGTCCACGGGAACGTGCCGACGGACGAAGACTTACTTGAAGAAGGTCGAAAGATCATTCTGAAAGCTGAAGCCCTCCAGAAGAAACCGTATGATGTCGAAAACTCGTGGTTCCGGGATCTCATCATGCTTTCTGGGAAGAACCCCAGACATTCTGAATCAGAGAAGCTGCAAGAGCTGGCTGGAGCTGGACTACCTGAGATTTCTTGGGAGGAAAGACTCGAGATGATCAATTCGAGAATTCCGAAGGCCAAGACGAACTTGGACACCATCCAGTGTTCGAAGCAGAGGGAGCTAATGAGCTATGTCCATACGAGACAGTCTTTGGGTCTAACGCCAACGGATTCGGAACTGCAGGTGCAGGCTTGCAAGATTTTGGATGACACCGAGGCCACTTCGAACTTCAAATGCAAAGGAGCGGTCTCATGGTTCAAATACCTGATCGTTTCTGAACCCAATTGGCTTGCTGAGTTCAGACGACGAGCTGGTCTTCCTCGAAGTTCTGAAATGGCTGATGAGCATATCCGGTCTACTGATGACACGACGATTGACTATTCTATACATAATTTTGCACGCCTAGAAAACGAGCTGAAAGATTACGTCCGCACTCAACTCGCAGCCGGCATCACGCCCAGCGATTCAGATCTCCAGCGCAAAGCCCGCTTGATAATCTACAAGAACGACGATCCCTGGAATCAGACCGCTGCTGATGACCCTGCACTCCTTCACGTCTTCAAACGCCAGAATGGCTTGGCACCCTCTACTGACGATGGACCCGATCTCCCCTCCGTGCCAGAAGCGTTCGAATTCGGGAAAGGCCATCTAGGATCCGTCCTTCCGTCGACGACTTCCTCCCCTCGCTCTCTACACTGGGATCTAGAAAATACAGGAATTGGAATGCTCCCATCTCCCGTTAGCGGAAGCGATAGACAACTCGCTCCTGGCGCTGGTACAAGTGCATCGACACCGGACCATGATGCACCGCTACACACATTAATCCAGAACCAACCATCCACCAACACGAACCCCACACAACCACTCCGCTACTTTCTGAATGATGCGAATTGTTATGGACGATTGGTTAGGGAACTCACGAGGTTTGTTACGAGCTGCATGTCGCCTAATAATCCAAATCAACATGTAAATATCCCTCTACTTTTGTCATTGCCTGTTGAGTAGGAGCGAGAGTGGGCAGGTGTTAACAAAATCAGGTCCCCTCAGACGCCGAAATCCAAAACCAAGCGCGCTGGGTAATCTACGACGACGACGATCCCTGGAACCAAACCGCAGCAGACAACGCCGAATGGTTAATCCGCTTCAAACGAGACGTCGGTCTCGTCCCGTCTGATACCGGACCCGGTCTCCCCGCCTCTGAACCCTCATGGCGCATCGGCATGGGCGGAACAGGATTTTCACCGCCCTATCTCAATCCGAAAGCGCCCATGGCGCCGTTTACGGAGGATGTGGCTGTTAATATGGATCATAAGGTTTATAAAGTTCCGGCTCAGACTGCAGGGAAATTTCTACAGAGTATGGGGGAACGGTGGCAGAAACCTGCTACTGTATTCTGCTCTCGTGAACTAGAACACGGTCTAGGTGAATTCGTGACAAACGAAATTGCGAAAGGTGTTGTGCCGAGCGATGAGCAGCTCAAGGCGAAGGCGAGGGAGATTTTGGGAGTTCAAGAAACGGCTGCGGATGATGTGCAGTTGTTGGAGAAATTCAAATCCCTCCACGGGATCGGCGGCAGTCCAGCAAACCTCATCCATCTCAGCCCCGCCTCCATTACCGATATCACACCAAATGTCGGTCTCTCAGGCGTGCCAATGCAAGATTACAGACTCCCGAACGCTACGGACGATATATCGATGCTTGCTGAATTCGACATGGAACTCGGTGTTGTAGACTTGACAGCAGACTTCGGTACCGGCGCGGGATTGGTGATGGGTATGCATCAGAGCGGTGTTGATATCGGTCAACAGAGCCCGGGGAATCTGGGGTCGGGTTTGGGGGAAGCGACGGGAATGGGTCACATGCAGGTAGACCACGGAGCAATGCAGGATTACGCAGAACTTTACCGCGTCCACGGGGCAACTGCTAGTCCGCTACGACGGAAAGCGAGCGAGAAATTGGCTGCGAAGGTGGGGACTAGGCGAGTCTGAAGGGGAATGTGCATGTGGGCTAAGTGCGACCAGGTATGTGGTTCAGGGGTAGATTCAACATTCAACGTAGGGGATCTTGCGGTTTCAAAAGCGGGAGTTTTCGACAGACTGGGAGAGTTTTATTTAACTTCATTTCATTTGTTCATATTTACTTTTACTGGTATATTTTGGGTTTGGTTGTGTTTTCGGGATCATGGTCGTATAAAAGTCTCTGGGCTCTCCGTCATAGAACAACTTTAAACCCTAATCAATAACTCATAAAATATATATCAATAGCCCGTCTTAAAACATCTGATTCATGAGCGCTGGAGAAAAGAGGCAGAAGCTTGTCTTGTATCAAGCTTCTTGTGTTGGGGTTTAAGGGTCGCTCGGCGTCTTGGCGGAGTGAATCCGCCAGGTCGACTTGGAAATCAAACTCCAAGGACACGGAGAGCTGACCATGGACCTCACCCTATTTAGATGTCCATATGCTTGTTCAATAGGCATTCGTCTGAGAATATGTAAAACTGTATTGCACATTCTTCAACCCGAGCTCCAAGTCCATCCTCGACTCCCTTACAAGCCCCACAGCAGATCCAGGGCTATCTTTGCCCACAATAGCTTCTAAACTTCTCTCCCTCCCACAAAGCATTCGCACAAAATTCTTTACTTATATCCTTAGCTCTTCAATAAGCCGACTAGTCCTCCGCTCGTAAGGCTCAAAGTTCAAGCTCTTCACTTTTGAATAATTCGGACAGCACCAAGTGGAAGAGCAGTATATAACGCATGACGATCGTATCGCACGTTCATTCATAGGCCTTCTTCTGGCATGCAAAATCACAAATAATGACTCCAAGGGCCTTTATGGGAACTAAATACCCTCTGCTTTGCCTCCGAGGAGTTGATTTGTCGCGACAGGATTACAGTAGAGAGGATTGGGTGTAAGAAGGGCAGACGTTAAGTTGAATTGGAGCTATTTCAGCCCTGGAGCAAAAATTCAGTCCTGTTGAGAGGGAATGGAAGCAGTCAGGTTTGGGGGACAAGAAGGAACTCTTCAATCTGTTTCTATCATAAGCAAAGTTCGATCAGACAAAGTGAGCACTAAAAACGCCCCCAACTCGCTAGACAATATCTATCTATGTTGAGGGAAGTGTGTGAGAGTGGTGACCTAATGAGTGTGGAGAGGATGGTGGTGTTTGAGGGCCTTGGATAGAGAATCCAGTTTGAATAGACTTTGGGGGGGGGGGGGGGGG
>NXFV01001795.1:0-10284 GCA_002803225.1 Gamarada debralockiae
GGCGTTTGGTGGGAGCGTGTTGGGGCGATGGAGTGGTTTTGTGACGTCAAATCCATCCATCATAGCCTTGCTGATGTATGCCAAACAGCCTTAAGAAGTAATTGCTTATATTTCTGGATGAGATCGCCACAAGTATGCTGCAATTGCCGAAATGATCAACATCACGTATCACTCAAGTAACAAAGGTTCGATGGGCCACTTGCCACAACACCGCTCGTTTGTGTTTTCCAAAACTCCCTGATTTAGTTGCTACTACACAGCAAACGCTCTGTGTTGAGAGTGCAACCTTGTTAAAGCTTGCCGTTAACTTTCGACATCTCCGCTTTGCAAGCAGCAAATACGTCGTGCTTAAAGTTGTGCACAGTGTACTCTGCTGGATTTGCTGTGATTCTCCCGTTAACAAATACTTATCACCGATTAAAACTATTGTACTCACTTGGAATGTTGCCATCTGGCATGTAAGGTAGTACGGATTCTCGAACCTTTGTTGCTTCATCTTGTCCAGCATTCGAGAGCATCTGCATGACACTCGCTCGATTCCGACGTATGTTTTCGAAGTGCTGGAGACGAGAGGCTATTGACGCGGCATCTGGGGAAGAAAATTTGGAAAATACAGCGCCGAGAGCGGCTCCATCCTCGATTGCTTGGGCTCCGGCTTGACCTTGGACTATCGAGTTGCGATAAGCACGTAACCGTCAGAATCAGGATGGAGAGAAAAGGGGGAGACTTACACGGAAGCATGGGATGGGCGGCATCACCGATGATCACGAGGCGTGATTTGTGCCAAGTAGGTAGTGGTGCTCTGAAGAGCAGCTTGTATAGTTTGACGTCTCTTGCTTTTCTATTCAGAGGTGAGCTTAGTTCGGGGATGATGCGCAGTTTGACCCACCTGCACGCTGCTTGTAACGATGGGTGGAATTCTCTTATTTCGTTCATCAAGATCTCCAAGTCGGCTTCAAGGTTCCATCCTAGACTTGGGTTAGTGAATAGCATTATTTGAGATGAACAATTTGAATGCACACCTTCCTCTGAGTCCAGACGCTCGTTGTCTGGGATAATGATTGCTATATTCTGCATTTGGTTGCTATTCAGGCGTCAACGATCTGATTGAGAGATAAATAAAATAGGAACATACTCTCGGCAGGGATACCAAACGATCCTCTGGGTGTTCTTTCCTTGTGCAATGACATAGTATCGTGCCTTCCCTTCGTGATTCTCCATCAAAGCCTCGGTCTCAGGATCATCCATAAGCTCTTGACTTGGCAAGAGAAACCGAAAGCATGAAAGGCCCTTCGGGATGGCAGGATTGTCGTATCCGATGATATGTTTCACTGCAACTGAGTGAATGCCGTCTGCTCCAATTATCAAATCGGCCTTCAATGTCGTCCCATCGGACAACACCACTACGCCCTCCTCTGGGTTCTATACATCCACATCAGTCTGAATTTACCCAACGAGTGCTTCCAAAACTCACATAACTCCTCACTTCCTTCCTCAATAAAATCTGGGCTGGCCTTCCTGGGCCCTCCTCTCTAGTTGCCAAACGCTTTAACTCATTGTGCAAATCCACCCTGTGAGACAGATAAAATTCTGCCCCATATTTTTGCTCAATGTCATCGTAATACTCCTCACTAAAAGCCTGTAAAGAGTCTCCATGAACGAAAAATGCGCTGCGAGAAGTCACTAGACGCGCTCTCTTCACATCAAAGTCCCATCTCACAAGCACTCGGGTCGCATTTGGTTGTACATGAATTGCTGCTCCAACTTCATGCAACATCGAAGACTTCTCCAGTATCTACTTGCTATCAGCACCAGAATTGTTGAGGCTATTGCCGAATCCCCGAACATGATTGGGTGGGAGGCGTACCTGGACATCGTGACCAGCTCTCCTCAGGCCAATAGCAGCGGACAATCCCGCAATACCAGCACCAACGATGATGACTTTCATCTTTGAAGGAAAAAGAGGCCGCCAAATTACGAGAGAAGATTTTGGCCGCTGGAATCGTGATATTTGAGTTGCCGAGTGCTGTTGATCTTTATCAGGTACTTGTACGTAAAATGGGGCGCGCTGGCACTACCGGTAATGGACTCTCGCGCTTGTACGAGTCGAGGATCGCTTTCACCGAGGGCAGAACTGCATCTTCATCTTCATGTGCTTGAAGGCTGAGATGGTGTAACACGAGCTTGGGGATGATGTGTGACGATTAGGTCATGGGCAAGTGAGTTTTGATTCGCTCATGCGCCAGAGAAGTCGAGAAAAGCTCGTGCTAATTGCCGAATAAGAGTAGCAATTCCGGCAAAAGCCATGACATGGACCTCGAAGCTTCCCATCGTCATCGAATGGTCAGATAAGATCTAATTCCCACCCGTTAAAATCAACCACAAGGCCTTGCTCCTTCCCTTCAGCGCTCGCAGTCGGTTTTGCAACGTATACGCCAACCCAACACTCCTTTTCAGCTCCTTCACTTAGAATCCACGTGACTTCCCTAATCGGAACCCTTTTCTCCCCATCAATCACATAGATCCACAGCGTCTTCTCCTCTTTATTCCTCTCAAACTCCAAGGTAACTTCCTTGCCATCCTTGAGCCCCGTCTGCACCAGACTCCAATCCGCCCACCGATCCGCGGCTACCGTACTCACATACGCCTCATTTTGATAGAACTCAACCCCACTCTTTATCCACTTTCTTGTTCCATCGGAGGAGGAAGGGAGGATGAGCACCAGCCCGCCTTGGTCGTAGAGCGTGGACCAGTTCGCGGAGACCGTGACGCGCACGCGTTGGAAAGTAGAGAGTGGAAGAGATTTGTAGAGGATGGGAGCGTTGAAGGCTTCGATTTTAGGCGGGCCGGGTTTGCGCCAGATATCCGTTGAGGGGTGAGTTCCGAGTTGGAAGGAAGTTGATGAAGGCGAAGGTGGGGTGTCGCTGCTGTTTGCGAACTTGAAGTCGAGTTTGGCAGCCATTTTGACGTGGATTGAAGGGCTTCAAAAGCTGGAAAAATTTATAACACGTTGCAGTGTGAGAAAAGAAGTATGTGAATGGAGTGACAAACTTCTGCTGAGATGCCCGACCTTTGTTGCCGTGGCGAAGTTGGCAACGAGAGGTTGGCATCACATCACGTGCTTACCCCTCCTTTATCCTGTCATTTGTGACCCACTTTTTGCCTTTATGCCTGAGGCCCACATGTAATTAAACCCAGACCAAGGCTCTGCATAAGAAGAGCCTCCCTCGCACCTTAGAACGAACAAGCTGGTTTTAGTTCGAAGAATCACAATCCCGCCATAGAATGAAGTCCTCTACCTCGCCGACTTGGGTTCTGGAATCGGAGGTATCTGGAAACATGTTAAAGGCTTTTGTGTTAAAATGGTTCCTGAAATTATAATTTGCTTTCTCAGAAAGAAAAAAAAACCGCTTGTTATGCTCCCGTCTTTCTAATGTCACAATTAGACCTCTGTTGGTTTTTCAGCGACGGTCTATTAATTCTATAGTAGGAAGTGCCCTATATATACACTTGGAACACTATATTTACCACCTAATGTGACTCATACCGAAGGTTCTAGTTATACTTATTTGCCACTGTATTTGTCACCCTTCTAAATAGAAGCTTCTAGGCTCTTCAATATCCGACAACCTCATTTGCTTACTCCGCTATGGAGCATCTCTCCTATTCGCCCAAGCATCATTGCTGGACGCTTGCGCTTGTATGCTTCCTATGCACCCGTTCTCAATTCCGTCATTGTTTTCATAAGTTACCAAGATACTCGTCTTCATCACAATCCATTGACCGACCTTCTCGCCCTCCATACTCAAAATGTTCTCTTCACTCGTCCCAGCTCTCGCTTCTATATCGACACTGGGAAGTCTTGCACTCTTTCCTGGAGATGGCCTTCCGTAGCGTTTCATTTCGTACGAATTTGAAGTCCCTTTTACTGATGTGCCGAAGCTGGTGAAGAGTGGTCGAATGAGGGGTACGGAGGCGGCTATGCTGACAAGTGCGCATTCAACCCTTGAGATTATATTAGCGCGTTGCTAGGAGAAATTGGGAGGGTAAAATAAGTGAGACCTTACACTACCCATGTGAAAAATGGCACCGTGTTAACTAATTGTCCGCGTCAGCTTCGAGTGACATTTCCTGCGTTGAACAGACTTACATGTGAAGTCGCCCCTATTACCGAGGGATTGAAGCTGAACTGTTTTGATAACACAGGCTACGAAAGCCCTACAGAGGAAGACGTAAGCATTTGTCTGCTTGTTTGGGGTTTCATTTCCTCACAAAATGCTAAGACTGAGAAGTATACCCAGACCAATCTTGAGATGTTTGCTGATCTTCAAAGACCAGAAGACAGTCGCGGGGAGAATCGTCAGGAATAGATCCACGGCGGAGTTCAAAGCTCCTTGAACAAATCCAGTATACTGGAGCAATGTCAGCACGCCAACGAATCTTAAGAACAATCATACCTCTTGAACTTTCGGGCTCCAGCATTTCCCCGGATGACCTATTGGGTCCCACAACGTCTCCACATGCTCGCATTGAGCGAATATGAGAATACAAACTAAGACATTCAACACAAATGATTCCCAAAATAGAGCCCATAGGCACCATTTCCTCGTTTTCGTCGTTCCGAAAAGCTGAAGCATAAGCAAGATGCAAGCCATGCGGCCGAGTGACGGCGCCATCACACCTGATATTGCCAAGTCAGCCAAAGGTCCAGGTGAGAGGTCATGGAAGGAAGCTACCCATTGGTTGGCCAATAAAACTGTACTTCAATGCCATAATTCTCTGATGCGGGCTCAAGAAAAAGAAGTGTCGACCCAAACCATATTGATGTTGGACTGTAAGGCATGCACACAATGTAAGACCAAATCCCTTTTACCAGTCAGCAATCTATTTCCTCTCACTCCTGTACGAGGGGATATTCAATACTCACAACTGATAGAGTCATCAAAACATCCCCTAGTCCAAGCTGCCGAGTAATTTTCCATTGTGTGAACAGCCTAAGCGCGACCACCATAATTGTGATCCCGTAGAGAACCCATATCGTTCTCATCATAGGCCCAGCTACGGTCCTTTAGATAGTTGCCGTGCCCGAAAGGCATATTTAACTCACCAATATTGACATCGGGCCCATCTGGCACAGGAATCTCCGAACTGCTCATATTTCTCCGATTTCACTTGAACATTGGAAGGTGCGAGGTAACAGTCAACATTAGCGGAGAACTTAAAATGGGGTGTTTGGTCGAAGTGGAGGGTTTTCGGAAGTTATAGAAAGGAAGGGAGTATGGAGTGCAAGATGCGACGATGTGGATATGAATCCCTTAAGGACAAGAATTCATCGCTTGACAAAGATCTCACCTGAAGTCTTGGGCTCGCCCCGACGGAAGCTGTACATTGTGAAAGTACCATCAGTCCATTGCGCGTTTTGAGTTCCTCTTAATGCAAAGGAACTTAACTCTAACTTAAGGCTTGAGAAAGACGCCTGTCTTAAGTCAGAGCCTGGGGTCTTAGTATCAGCGCTCTTTGAGAGAATTGGGAGGAAGTTCTTCGAGAATAGTTCGACTGGCTCATGGTTGGAAGTTTATTCAGCGGTCAATGCAATCATGGTTTGTTTCGTACTGGGGGGTAAAGTGTTCTGGTAGTCCAAACCTTAACCTTACTTGGGTAGTGCGACTCGGGACTTCGGACAGGTTTCAGGCCTGTTTTAGCGGACAGCGAGCGTTTCCTGTTCTTTTCTTTCACATGAAAAGACAGAACAGATTAAAAAAAAATTGGTATTTTTTTTAAAAAAAAAAATTTCGGTTCAAGTCATGTTCTGTTACACAAAGAAAACCTCGCACTAACTATCAGCAGCCCTACCTATCCTTCAGTTACTGACCTAGTCTGAACTTTAACCCCGACTTGCTCTCTGCAGAGAAAATGATCCATCCGAATTCGACACGGACGATCCCAATTGAGGGGAGCAAGTCATTGTAGCTAAGGGTCGGAATAGCCTTCGGATGAAGGCAAAGCTAATCTATGATTGGACCCCGAAATCATTCGGCTGGGACAAACCCACTTCAACATTTCTTGACTTTATTCTAGAAACATCTTCTGTTTCTACAGAAGGGTCGATGGCTTTCCAAACACAGCAGACTAGAACGGAAATAAAGTTCGCGGCAACTTCAACTTCGAGAGTTTGCCCCTGAATGTAACCAGGCACCAATATCGAACTCAACAGTGAGTTGATCTGCAGGAGGTAGCTTCTATTGACTATCAAGCGAAAGGGGCCAAGAAAATGGAAGGTTTCAAGCATGGCGCTTACATCAGAGGGCCAGTTGACAAAGTTGAAGGTTGGGTTGTATATTCTGATTCCAGACACATCCAAAAGTTTGGTGATGTTCGTCCGCGGAGTTCATCGAGTTGAATCTCATGTTGCAAGATTGTGGTTGTGGTGTTCGTCAAACCAGTTGGAAGTCTTGAACATTGAGGGTCTATTTTGTGAGCTCTTGGGTCGCGGGTATGTTGCCAAATTAGGGTTCTTGCAGTCCAGTCAGTGCTAAGAATTGTTGTGAATCACACGTTGCGTTTGAGCGAACGACAAGTCCATGCTGATTGCGATGGACTGCCGGCAGCTGTGGTACTCACAGCATGTTCGAGATCTCCCGGTACTACAAGTGTGATCATTGTTTCCCTGATATGTTTTTAAGCTGATATGGTTTTGGATCTGATTTGCGGAAGTTCTGTATACAGTCCTCAGGGGGTCATTGCACCGGTCCATAGATCCATCAGAAATGGAGCAGCGTCTGGAAATCTTCTGGGGAGTACAACGTCCACTTCAACTCCATAAGTTGGCACCTTAGTCGATATCGCAAATGCTGCTGATGTTGAAGCCACAAACAAGAAGTGGACAAGATCGCCATCAATCTTGTGGAGGTTGATCAGCTGGGAAGAGTTGTACGGGATGTTGGGTTCCATTCCTAGAGCTGCGACGCCAGTGAGAATGTCTGCTTCGGTAGCTACGTTAACGACATTGCTTATTTGAGCAATTGAGTGAATAGTTTCGGTGATCTTTGAGTTGTCGATAAGTTCCCCTTGGGCATACACGGTTATAGTTGACTAATTGCTAACAATGAGGATCGGTAAACTTAGGCTCTTTTCAGTTACTCGATGTTGCCTCTCAACATCGACCTCTACATCGACCTAATTAGGGTCGATATTGTAGCTCAACATGCTCCCAATTGGGATGTATGTTGAGCTTCATTGTCGTTTCAAATTTAGCTTAATTCGAAATTCTAGCGAATCTATGTGGGGCTCTTAAAACCTTGATTCCCCATATAATTTTTCTATCTTCGTGTACCATTCCAATTATCATCGCTATGCCTCCGCGACGCCAAAATACGAAGAAAAAGCCGGCCGACGAGGTCGAGGTGATAGCTAGTATTTCTGGTGCTTCTATTTTAGAGCTTCATGCGCCCAGCATTCTTCCTCCTTCCCCGTGATATTTCGCCCTGAAAGCTATATATAAAGAGGAGGGTTTCTGCTAAGTCGAGGTCATCGTCATCAAAATCCATGGTCATAGTGGTGGTTGCTGTGAAGGATGCAAAAGGAAGCTTTCATGTCTTGCCTAATCCGGAGGGATATTTTGCTCCCAATCTAGACGTCCTGTGGATCCCTTTTTTGTATGGAAAATTGGACCCCGGTCGACGTTGAGTCTATTCTACCTAATCCGCAAAACGACGTTGAGAATCAACACCTTGCCTTTTTATTTGGAACGCAACATGGCCTAATTAGGCCGATGTAGAGGCCGATGTTGAGTGGCAGCGTTGCAACCGAAAAGGCCCTTAGCTGGGCATATGAGAGAATACATGTAGCCGAATCAAGAGTCATGACGCTTTCCTTGCTGCTGAAACTATCCCCTTCAAATGCCAGCAACCTGTACGCAGGCCAAGCCAGGGAAAAAAAAATTCCATCAAAGGCCTTAATGTAATAAAGAGATAAATCATTAGCAGAAAGCATCGACGGGGACACAAATTACCCCAAGGGAGACAAAGAGATGGATAAAAGTACAATTTTGGTATTGGCCATGGTTGAAAGAGTGAACATTTGCCTGACGAGGTAAGGATGTCATGTTCGAGGTGAGGAATTCTCCAAATGCCTGGGTTTTCATGAGGGGAGTTGTCTACCAGTCCGGAGGTCAGCAACTACCTTATCGACAAAACCCAATTTTCTGTTTCGCGAATATCGCGAAAACCGAATACTGACTGTTGCCCCTACCTTTTGCAGTCGTACAAAAGCCTTAGCTAATATCTCTTTTTATTCTTTTACTTCTTTTTATTATATAGAATAATATCTCATCCTTTAATTCCTTTGGATTCCTTTAAGGAAGAGATCCGCGTATAGTTTTTCGATAATCTACTTGATTTAGTAGCTATTACAAGCCGTATATCCCTCCGATTAAATTAGCCTTATACTCCTTATATAATCTAAAGGCGTCTTTATAAATAAGGCTTCTATAAAAGAAATAGGATTTAAGAGACCTCTTAGCTATAATTAAGGATTATAGTCCTTTTTTAAATGTCCTATATTAATAGGAATATTATATAATAGCTTTAAAGAGATAACCTAGGAATACTCTTTAAAAGATAAGTAACTATAATTAAGAAGAAGATAAATCTAGTCTAAAGAATAACTATTTAGAAGTAGCGATAAGTAAATAAGTAACTTAAAGGCCTTATATAATAGGAGCTTAATAGTAGGGCAATTAAAGGATATAAAAAACGTCTTCTTAAAAAGTAATTTAAGATAAAGGGCTATATTATAACTAAAAAGAGTCTCTTTATAATTATCAAACGACTTGATCTTAAGAGATTAGACTATTATATAAGAGACTTAAATTAAAGAAAGAAAGAATATATTATTCTTAATCTAGACTATCTTTAGTTAATTAATAAGTATAATAAGTTATCTCTCTTTAGATTTAAGATCTATATTACTATTAATATATATTCTTAGTATATTATTTGGATATATATTAGGATTTTTAATTATATAACTTATTTAGTCCTTTAATAATATCTCTATATTATTATAAAGAAAGGGTACTAGCTATATATTATTTAATCTAATTATAAGAAGGAAATAGTCCTTATAGCAAAAATCTATTATACTTTTACTTATATAATATAAGATAATCCTTAATTTTATATTTTTGAGTATTAGCTCTATAGGATAAGTAATAAAAATTAATAAATTAAGTCGTAATAGTCTTAGCTATAGAAGTCTTAATTATATATATAAAGAGTAAGTTTCTCTATCTTATATAATAATTTTATATTAATCTTTATATTAATTATTTTTGTCTTATATAATAATTTTATATTAATCTTTATATTAATTATTTCTATTTTATATAATAATTTTATATTAATCTTTATACTAATTATTCTTAAGATTACTTCCTTTATCTTTAGAAATCTTATTAATATAATAATAGGAATTTAGTAAATATAATTATAATACTAGTAGTTTATATGCCTATTATATAATAGGCTGTAATAGGATATAAAGATTTATAAAATATTTATTATATCTAAAAATAATTTAATTATTTAAATATAATTTTTAAATAACTATAGCTTTTATATAATAATCCTTTAACTAGAGAATATAAGTTGTATAGGGTCTTAATTAACCTTAAATTTACTAAGATAATTAAGGATTTAATAGAGGAGTAAAGTAAGTTTATACTTTCTTTATTATAACTTTGTTAATTATAATACTTTGATCTCTTATATAATAATTATAAAAAGAAGATAAGCTAATAGTATAGAATTAAATAATTATCTTTTAATAAAAACCTTAGATTAATATTACTAAGAACTAGTATTATATAGTATTAACTTAGATACTTTATCTATAGGTAATATTAGTTTTAATAGGGGAATAGGAAGTAATAGAATATATATTTAAGTATATATATACCTTTAGACTATTATATAATAATATATTAAGTTAGGAAATATACCTATTTTATTAATTTATTTAAAACTAAAAGGTAGATATAAAGCTATTATAGCTTTTAGAGATACTTTATAGGATATTATTAAGTTTAATATAAACTTTATATAATAAAGAGAAGATATTAAGATTTAGCTTATAACTAAATAAGTATACTTTAAGAAATTTAAAAAAGATAAACTAGCTAATAAAGTCTAGTTAAATATTTAAGTAGAATCCTTATATTATCTTAATAATACTTAAATAATTAATCTTTAGATATATTATATAATAATATTATATCTTATTACT
>NXFV01001802.1:0-104295 GCA_002803225.1 Gamarada debralockiae
CTACTTGTTTGGAAGTCACTCGAGCTATAACTTCCTAGGTTATTAGTAATAGCTAGAGACTTACTTTGTATTCTAATAGCTAGTATATTCTAATTTAATATATATTTATATTATTTACAATTTATATAACTAGTAGAGAATAGGATCCTATTCTCGTCCTACTCCATAGGACGAAGGCTATAAGTAATCCTATCCTATAGGATCCCACTTTAGTCACATAGGACGGGATCCCACTTTAGTCACATGGGACAGGATCCCATGGGATAGTACGTAGTCTATAGTTTATAAATCAATTTATTATACGAATACGATCCTTATAATGTTATAATTAATATAATTGATACTTGTTCTCGTGTTTATCGTAGTTACGATATTCGCGAAAACTGGAAATTGGGTTTTGTCGTTAAGGTAGTTGCTGCCCTCCGTGACCAAGCCAACATCATCCACCTTTCGCTTAGCCAGGTTCGCTAAAATCAACCTCATCTGACTGCTTTCCATCACACCCACACCAAAATTCCGGAAACCGGGGGAACTGTTTCGGAATCGAGGCTTCCAAACGAGAAGGATGTGTCTCATGCTGGGCGCTGTACAATTCCAACCTCGCCAGCGCCCGAGCGATACAAGGCCGCGAGGTTTCGCTGACGTAGCGAGCGAATGGTAGTGCAGAGGAAGTGGCTGTCTTGCACCACCATGATGCCTTGTCACTAAAATGGGCGCAAACTACCCTATCGTTAACCGACAAGTTGAACGGGACGGGCCAGGCTCTGCTCTTCTATCTCACAGTCAAGGATGGGCATTGACGGAGGCAGACACGAGGCTCTGCGATCACCAGTTCATAAAACGCGGCTGTCTAGTTCCTGGAGACGTCCGCCGTGATTACTTTGGATCTTTGCCTTCATCATTATGACGATGAAATCTCAGTAAGTTGTCACGGTTGAGGCGCAAATTAAATGCAGATGGCAGTTTTTGTTACGAAGTCCCTGTATTGCATCTGTTGGTGGACAGAAGCTAACAAGGCTTTAGGCAAGCAACTTCAGATAACTTTGAGTGGCTGGCAGATTTACAGAAATGTAAGACCCATGCCAATTCAAGGGCCCATGACTGACGAAAATACAAGCTCAATGTTATACCACATGCGATTAGGCCCATCCTGCTAAGCCAACCGACTTTGGATGCAATGGATTCACGGCGTCAATTACAGATTGACATGAATTGCTCCAGCTTACAGCTCCCGACGAGATCTGCGGTATTGTTTTTTTTTAGAGGGGATTTCCCGAACACAACGGACGCGATTCTTGCACGGAGGACAAATGGGAAAGAAATCACGAAAGGAGGCTACGAATTAATTTCGTTCGTTAGGGATGGAACAATGTTCCAGATAATTTGCCTCACCACAGAGCGGACGCCTAAACGAGCAAGTCCTTGGCCTGATCAATCGATTAAGTTCAGGCTTGGCGGCAAGGTTCAATTAGTTGCCCTTGCTCAAACGGCATAGAGCATTCCTCTACCAGAGAATTCGAATTCGACTCTCCTAATGAAGGATACAAATTGGTTTATAAGAGCGCGCATTATAATCATCTGCTCGAAATCCAGGGTTTTGTGGATGGAGAGCAAGTAGAATTACATCCGACAACAGCTCGTCAACTGGAACGATGGAGGTGACGTTGTCCCAAGAGCCCATGATCATTATTACAACCTACAATATACGCCACCTGGCAGAAACTCATCGAAATCAGTGACTTATCCGATGATCCCCATGGTAGAGTCTGCCGAAATCGAAGATTACCTGGGCATCTCAAACAACTCTCTCGAGATGACCGATAAGCTGTGGTTAGCATCTTTAACGAAACAGTTCAATGCTGTTGAGACACTGGAAATCTGCGCTGTCGCAAGATACGTAAAGAAAATTCTGGGTGTCTCCTCCGTTCCAAGTTCTTCTGCGGACCCTAAAATTTCTCTCAGTGCCTCAGATTATACTAAGGATTCTAATTTCGACACCATGCTAGAAATTGCGTTGGTTCGTAACATCATGACGTCTCAGTACGTGGAGCTGGAGAGCATATTGTGAGCAACCCAGAACCGTTTCACTCCTCTGGACATCTAGGTCATCTATTTACGGCGTATCCTTTATGTCCGCTGAAATCCAGGTTCACTAACATCTTCGTAGTTGGCAGGTGCGCTTTCTCTTTAAAGCATACAGGTTTCTTGCTACTCGGACGTTCGAACGGAGCCTCCTTGAACAAGGTGAGATTAAGTATCTGAGAAAGATGAGAAGGTCTTACCTGTTCCGGATCCAAAAACACATTCAATGGGCTCTCGTCTGGATGACTAAAGCTGAAGTCAAACCTGATAAGATCCTACTACCAATTACTCCCGAAAGTGCTTCGACAGGCGCCATGATGAACGCTCATTCCGGCAGGGAGAGAGTCGTGGCCATTGACAGCTCGTATAATTAAGCTTGTTTTACGAGAATCGCAATTTGGTACGTACGCCGATATTGTAAGGAGGCCTTTACCTCTGAGTTCCGATCGTTCATCCTATCTCATGGTTTGAGGAATAAGAATCTTCCCGAGCCAGAAGAAGGAAGCGAGTCCAGAGTGGATAAAGAGTCTACACCGAAAAACGACTTGCTATTATGATTTGACATGAGCTGTCTACTGTTGCTCTGGCAAGAAGAGCTGCATCCAGAAGTCGACAGCCCGGGCTTCCAACGGATCATTAGTGCTCATGAACATCGCGAAAAAACCGCAAAGCGACTTCGAAAGAAGCAATCAATCCCATATTCTATGGAGGACGAGGAGCTGGAGAGACTGTTTCTCTTGGGGGATGAACCTGGACTACAAAGCCCTTCCGGAACCTCTGCAACACTCGCAAAAGCCCGAGTCGAACAGACTAGACCTCGAATTGCCAATAGAAGACCGACTGAAATGTTCAACTGTGCCCCACGATTGGGACACGTGAGACGGTCTCATCGCCTGATGCCCAATGCACCTTGGGAACTTGCTTTACTCAATCATCACAGCTTGCTGAAAACATCACTAGACAAAGAGGTCAACATTAGTCAGAGTAGAGATGCTTGTTTCGAATTTTTCCTCTCCGACTACACCTTTATGGTCTCTTGGGACATGCTGATAAGTCGATGATCGTACAGTGGTGGGACCTCGAGCCTGGTGAAGTAATCTGCTCGACACTACTTGACAAGATCGGAAAAGGTAAACCCTAGCAACACATCCGGGTTTTGATACTAACTAGTTAACAGTGAAGTCAAATGCAACACTCTCAGCTCATCTGACGGAAGACCTTGGCAGATCACACGCATTCGAATGCGGACAATTCTGGGCCCATGAAACCCAGGAGAAGCAACGAAGCCACCCTAGTCAGCAGCAGAGATACAACAAACGGAAGCGCTAACGTCGCAAAACGGAATTCAGATCATGACACTACTACTCGCGGACGGAGGCGGGGATGGAGGAGTAGAAGGGATCATTTTGAGCCAGGTCAGGAGATACCATTAGAGTCGGTGCGTGTATGTTGACACGTGACAACCACTTCGTGAAGATGATTTGGTTCGTCCATGCCTCTATTTATTCCCAAAAAATGTGGGTAACCAACTCACGGGAACGGCCACTGTAGTGTTGATAATCGGAGTATGATAAGAGTCAGATGTCACGACTTGTTGAGGCCGACCTGCTCCCACTTCACTCCCGTGCCTCGGTACGGAATACAGAATGTCACCCGTCTCCATGCAAGCTTTGCGCCAATTTTTAAGCTTGTATATTTTAATTATTTCTAAGCTGCATTTCCGGGAATTTGGACTTTGAGAAGGTCGCCGATTGTCCCTGATTCGGTATAACTTCCTCCCGGCGGTCTTTGAAACCTCCGTGAAACAGCCCACCAGTCGATAGCAGCCGACGACATTGTGCTTGGTTATGGATTTCCTGCATGTTGAAGTGCCTTTCTTTTCCGTGACGAACTTGACAAGTCAATTCGATCTTCATCAATCGCTAAATAATGTCCTTGGACTTGCAAGCCGCGTTCTAAACTTCCTACCTCTATTCAAATTCTTTCGGTCAAGCAAATGTTACTTTCAGAAGAAATCACCCTGCCATGCGGTGTACGATTACCCAATCGCCTTTCCAAGGTAACTTGCCTTCTCCCAAAGCTGCAATACCAAGATCTAACGAGTACACAGGCAGCGATGGCCGAGGCAATGTCCCCTTCTCATAATCCAGATGAAAAGTTCCCAAAAGTGTACGGTGAGTGGGCCGATGGCGGTTGGGGTCTGGTGATAACAGGTGACTAGCCCTCGTGATTGACCGTAATCCCTGGAAGATTAACAATGTTGTAGGAAATGTCCAAGTTTCTGACATTTATCTTGGATCACCCGAAGACGTAGCGATTCTCTCCCCAGCGTCTAATCCGTCAACTCCCACTCATGAACTGTGGAAAAACTGGGCCGCGACATGTCAACGCTCTGGAACGCCAACCGTTGTCCAATTATGCCATCCAGGCCGCCAATCTCCTCTTGGGGCAGGCAATCGAAGCTTCTTCGCGAAGACGGTGGCTCCTTCGGCAGTGAAGTTGAACTTTGGCGATAATATTATTGCCAAAGCTGCTGCGTCCCTGATATTTGGGACGCCGAGAGAGATGACGGTTGAAGACATTTCTGGGGAGGGTGGGGTCGTTGATCAGTTCGTGGCAGCAGCAAAGCAAGCCTTCCATTCTGGATTTAAAGGTATTGAATTACATGGCGCGTGAGTAACCAACCCTTTTCTTCGAATTCAAGACTGATACTAAGCAGTCATGGATATCTCCTGGCACAATTCTTATCTCCTCAAACAAACTTGAGAACGGATAAATTTGGAGGAAGCGCTGCCAAAAGAGCCGAGGTCGTTCTTGAAATCATTCGTCGGATCAGAAAGGAGACGAGTAATGAGTTCTGCATTGGGATCAAGATGAACAGTGTCGACGCATCTTCATCCGAGTCCTTGTCGGACGTCATCAAACAAATCCAGTTGATTGTTAGCTGTGGCATTGATTTCATCGAGATTTCTGGAGGCACGTACGAGAACCCCCGAATGATGCAGGAGCCATCAGCCGCCGAAATTCAGGACGTCAAGAAAAGCACCCTCGAACGAGAGAGTTTCTTCCTCCAGTTTGCACAGACAATACGGGAGAAGTTCCCATCAGTGGTCCTGATGGTGACGGGAGGGTTTCGGACGAGACGAGGCATGGAAGCTGCTTTGCAATCGGGAGCTTGTGACTTGATTGGGATCGCGAGACCGGCAGCTGTTTTGCCAAGCTTGCCGAAGGAGATCATCCTCAACGCAAAAGAAGTATCAGATGAGGAGGCAAAAGTTACTCTGGCTCCTCTCCAAGTGCCGTTCATCTTCAACATCGTACCAATCAAATCACTAGGAGCAGGGTATCAGAGCGCTTATTATGCTGGGCAGATTCAGAGAATGGCGAGAGGTCTGAAGCCTGTAGATAATCGGATCTGAGTATGGAAATAGATGAGAAGAGATGATTTAATCCAAGAGCTTGCAAGCCGTAATACTTGGATTTTTGGTGTACGTATTTTTTCTTGCAAATTAGAGCCCTGATTTGAAGGGCGTCATAATGCCAGACCTAAATACCTTATTGGCGTGCAGCCCCTGAAAGGGAGCAGGGCAGCCAGTCGCCATGAGGCTGAAGGCGAGGTAATCGACAAATGTTTGCCAGTGAATATTTCAGGCAGAGTGAACGATTTTAAATTTTAGTACCCAATCAAAGGATGCTTCATCACCTGGTTGTTCTCAGTGGACAGAATATTTCATCCGAGTTTCAATCGCGCATTAGGATGGAAAAGAGCAACCCAAGGCGATATCCCTCAAATCTAAATAGTGATCCAGGCCCAACTGCACAGATAAAAGTAAGCATAATTGTTCAAAGAGATAGAGCAATCCAGACTTCCTTCTCCATGTAAGTCTGCCATTCAGGAGATTTTTGGGGCAGGATCGCTAAATTTTTAGGCCCACTGCGCCTTCCAGTTGGTGTGCATGAAAACGCTGCATGACTCCTCACACCGGTTCTCAGATGTCGCCTATAAAAAGTGAATGAATCTTCGTTCAGACTTCACCTTTCAGTCCCTCAAATCTTTAGAACGATTAGAAAACACAAATCACAATGACATCCAAAGATATCAACAATCTCACCCCAGAGGTGGTCGCGGCGCATGGAAAATACAAGGCTCGCTCCCACAACACAACTAACGTCAGTCACCTTCCGGAGCTCGAGAAACGCAAGGATGAGGCTTTCGACGTCGTTCTGATTGGTGATTCCATGTTGGAACGATTGAAGACCACTGGTATCTCTACGAAAATCGCTCAAATGCCTTTAACTTTCAACGCAGGTATCGGCGGAGACAGAATCGAAAACGTCCTCTACAGGCTTGGGACTTTGGGCATGATGACGAAGCTGTCGGACAAAGGGGTCAAGTTATGGGTCGTCATGATCGGGACCAACAATTTGAGGAAAGCATTGAAGCCCAAGGAGATCGAATTCTACCGGTTGCTCCTCCAAGCTCTGCTGAATATGTCGCCAACGAGCAAGATCATCACCTGCGAACTCTTCAAACGAAAAGACATCGACGACACACATGTCAACGGGTCGAATCGGATGTTGCAAAGAGTTGTCCAAGAGATGAATGATAGCTTGGGGGAGGAGCGGATCTTCTGGCAGGCTGCGCCGGCGACGATTATGAAAAATAACCTTGCGGATCATGTCCATCTCAGCAAGGAGGCGTACAGTGTTTGGGACGATACGCTTTACCCACGCATACAGGAGTTACTCTGAAGGTACAGGCCAGAATCGATGAGGCATTTGGATTGGGGTTCGTTCGGGAAGGGAAACAAATTGTTGATATAGGGTAAAGGATTAATATTTGTTTCGGAGCCTGGCGAACTTGCATGATATGATACCCTGGTCCTTTAATCAGATGATTTCTCTGCCTCTGCCAGCATGAATTTGAGTGAAGCCATTGTGGGCTCAATCATTACATTCATACGGTTTGGAGTCAAACTGTTCAATGTTTTCGAGCGATCAACTTCGATCAACAGTTCAGCATGAAAGATAGAGATTGTAATGATCCTTGAAAGAGGAACCTCTGGAAACCCAGAATCTTCAATAACTCAAATGTATTGAGTGATTAATGCCTCAGTGCCAATTTCTGGGGGTTGAACATGGCGGAACCTAGTGCATCCTCTAGTTGAACGCTCAAGTTTTGGCATCAGTATCTTGGCACGATACAGTCAGACCTCATACCCAATCGTTGCTGTGATTTAAGCAGATTCCCAGGCTATGCCTCTACTTTTGAAGACCGGGAAGGTTGCTTTATGTACCGTTATCACTAATCAGGACCCCACAGGTCTGAATGTCGCCAATTTAAATGTCCTGTGGTAGCAAGCTATGTGTGGAACCATCAGCCCGAGCCATTTCCTACGTACCCGGACTGTGGGTGGCTGACGAGTTCACGTCGGCGTTATCAAAATAGGCTTTAGCAGAGGCAGGGATGCGAGGTTGGCGAATTAGGTTCACGGTGGCTTATCACTTTCGGGATTTGAGCCCTGAAAAAGTATCAAGTGGAATAAGCCCGATATTGATCAATTCTATTGCGAATTCCCTACAACAGAAAACCATGCTTACGATGCTTCAGCTGAAGTCCGTCTCTCATACGGCCGTGTTGAAACTAGAAGCAAACATGCTTTATCGCCAAGTCTATCTCTATATCCCATCCTCTTTTTGCGTTGTCTGTTGGTTTCTGTTCCTCCCCTTTCCCAAGTTTCTCGGTATTACTTGATTGATCCAATAGAACCTTTCTCTGCTGGGAGCCTACCGGTGTGTCTGTATTCTGAATATCCCGGTATTGAGTGGCCAACTGAAACGCTTCAGGCAAGGCGTCTTCGACCTCGCAGTTCGCTGGCTATAGTTACATCATATTCGACGGTATCATCGATATGGACATTTTCTTGATACATGGCCTTGTTCCCTCTGGCATCGCGGACGAAATCGCCTTGTGCGTCGATCTCATATTCCGCCTCGCTGATGGCTGCATCCGAGGAAGCCGAGTTTGGCCCGTTGTTGGTGTCATTCAGAACGTCATAGGAGAAGATATGGGTAACGAAACAGCAGGCTGGGTCCGCAGAGACCAGGTTACATATCATCAGTGGCAGGGACAGTAACGGCATGGTTGATTGTCCCCTGTAGACGCCCTGGACCCTGGCGTACTTCACAAGCAGAGAAACTTTACTTAACCATTCCTTCATCTCTTCCGCATCAAGAAATGGCTGATGGCCTGCCAGGGTTAAAGAGATGAGGGCATGGGGGACCGTGAAATCTCTTGTAGGCTTCAGACTCATTGATGAAGTTGCCACCTGGGCTACCACGTCAAATTCAACGTCCATGGGATCGATATTGGTCCAGGGCTCTTACAAGGATATGGCAGCGGTAATTTCTTGGCTCGTCGTTGGATTTGTGAGGTTGCGCTGACAAAGCTCAATACTTGGGTCACTTGAATAAAAACCATACACGGGACTTTCTGCACCACTCCTGCCACACACCAGGAGGATTCCTTACGACTCTTTTTGTTTAGTCGAAAGAGCATTTCAGTCTGCAGGCAAGAGCTATTGAAAGCGGGCTTGTTCGCCTAATCATCCAAAACTTCAATAGAGTGCTCGTAAATGAATATGGTCCTGGTGGTGCAATCGACTCGAATCCACATGCTGCGATGGTTTCAGTCACTCCACGGCCTCCAGACCATGGTACTGAGTTCCCGCGGCACAGGAGTCCATAAGAGCAATGTGTCAGATTTTGGTTGCTCAAAGAGTGTCTGCACGGAGACCATGGGAGCCACGTCTTCCCGTCTGCCCTACACACCCAAGTTGCTGTGCGAGTGTGCGAGTCGACACGCCCATGGCCAGCATAGTAGATGATGAGCAGATTGTCCGGGCCGTCGAAGTCCTTGATAAATTGCGACGCTTTCAGGGAAAGATCACCGTAGGAGTCCTTGTTGGTATGAGCCACTGAACCACTTCAAAGCAATACGTGTCTTCGAACACCTTTTGCAGCCTTCTCAACTGGGATGGGACTTCAAGATGATCAACCTCAGCCCACCGAATAAGGCAAACATTGACCGTCTTGTATCGAGACCGTCCTCGTTTTGGGAACGAGCTTTCCGAGCATTGCCTTGCCGATCCTGAAGCCGTCAGGGCAACGACGACGTTATTTGTAGACGCGCTCACTTGCAACGCGGCTGTAAACAAAATAATTATATTGATTTTGGAACAGACGTGATCCTACGCATCGTTTTATGATCAGGACTTCTCTGATACTTGGTGATCGAGATTTCAGCAATGTCACCTCGGAGCCAAAGATGACACGAGCACTGGCAATTAATTCGTGGGCTGTACTAGTACCCCCACCTCTGACTCATGAAGCCAGATCTCATCTCAAGTTATTATTACAAAGCGCAGGCCATCATCGTAAGGGCGGGACAACTTTGTCGGCCGCGATGTAAGAAGGACGGAGGAATAGGGCGAAATCCTTGAAGAACACGTAGGGATGCCTGAGATGCCCAGAAAAAGCTGAAAGCCACAATAAAAAAAGGAAACAGAGCAGGGAGGAAGTCCTCAACAAAATCCAAAAGCGAGAACCTCAGGGAAGATATAAAACCTCCAGATCTCAAGGTTTCCCAATTCTTATAGTTTTTCGCTTCGAGTTAATTTCTTTTTAATCATTTCACTATTACTCGAGCTTCAGTAATGGCCGAACCTGCACCGTCCCAAGATCTCAAAACATACCACGGAAACTGTCACTGCGGCGCCTTCAAATTCTCTATCAAAATTCCTGGATTGAAAGAAATAGTAGAATGTAACTGCAGCATCTGCTTTAAGAAAGGATACAAGTGGGTCTTTCCTGGCGAAGGCGGCTACACCGTCGAGAAAGGCGAGTGGGTTTTGAAGGGTTATGAATTCGGTCAGAAAGCCACAGTTCATAAGGTATGATGATGACTTCTGTTATATACTGTTTACTTTTGTTTTATGCGTATTGTTTGCTGGCCTTTGATTACTGATTGGTACCAAAAGTTCTGCCCGACCTGTGGCACTGCGATTTTGCAGGAGCGAAAAGACGTCCCTGCACGCATGAAGTTTGCCGTCAATGTGAGTTTACTTATGGAAAATTAGCTAAATGACTATCTCACAGACGTATGCAGGCCAGCGCACTGATGGATATCGACCTCTGGTCCCTGGAAGTTGTCTCGTAAGTCCAACCATTCCACATGACCCTCCCCCCTATTGCACTGAAACCTCCTCTCAGATACGACGGCACAGACCGCCAACCAAACTACATACCTCCTCCATTCACAGGCCCTGAACCAACCGCTGTTGTCCAATATCCCAAACTCTATACCGGAGCCTGCCACTGCGGTGCCGTGACACTGTGCATAAAGACCAAGGGTCCGCTCCCCGAAGGCGGCGAGTACATTCAAGAATGCGACTGCAGCATTTGTGCGCGAGTATGCGTCTATTCCCATTCCCAAACACCAATCCAAAGCGAATTGCCAAACTAACAAATCATTACAGAACGGAACGACGCTCATCTACCCTCACCCGACCCAGGTTTCCATCACCAATGAACAGTCTTTGACAAGCTACACATTCAGACCCAGCACGCAAAACCACAAATTCTGTTCGACATGCGGGACAAGCGTCTACATCGAGCGCGTACCCCTCACACCCGCCCAATTCAAGGAATGGCATGCGTCGAACTACGAGGAGTGGATGGAGCAGCAGGGCGTCAACTTGCGGTTGTTTGAGGGAGTTGAGTGGAAGGATTTGGATGTCAAAAGGGCGTTTTGGAGTCGTAGTGAGCCGAAGTATGTTTGCCCTGAATGATTCGATGCTTCGTGAGGGGGTGGAAATTAAAGTAAGATGATGAGATCATTAAGACGAGGTGGTGGGAAGGAGTGAGGTTTGGAAGTGAATAATGGATCCTCGAAGTCTTTTGTTGCACGCCGCAAAATCTCAGTCCCAGAAACTGCCTCCTAGAAAGTTGTTCTAATTCATAATTTTTTATATCGAAACAGTTTCTCAACTTTGACGTTTCTTAAAACTTATTTCCAAAGGCTGTAGACATCTGAATGAGTGGCATTCTGAGATTGTGAGAAACTTACATTGAGACTGAAGTGCGACGTGCAACCAAACTTAGGAGACAGGTTAATGGCGAGAGGTTACGTCGGTAGTGAATCTACCTTCAGCTCTCCCTGGAATCTCCAACATACTGTGTGGCTGGATTAAGTGATGGTTGAGGAGGTGTCAATTTTTTACCCTCTAGCTTCTTCCGAGACCTCTGTCATTTGTATATTGGGACCTGTCTTACATTGTACGAGTAGTCATCGATCGCGAGCAGGTCACGAACTCGCTTCTGAGAAAGGGTAATCGATCCGAATACCCAGACGACAAACAAAAACTTGTAATCATTCATTACCCACGTAATACACCCTCTAACCCGAACCTCATGTTCTGTACAGCATCTCATAACTCATGAACTGAATACCAATACCCTCATTTCAATACCAATAAACGAAAATAGATCTAAGAATTCACCACCAATTGCCACCAACCCACCAGCTCCGTCCGACACCCAGTCCCAACCCGCCAATCGTACCACCCTTCGCCTTTCCCAAACTAGGCGCAAAACTTTTCAACGTATCCGCACCCACGCTCCTTTTATTTCTCAGTGCTATGTCCTTGATTTTCTTTCTCTCTTCGTCAACCGTATCCGCAGAGCTGAGACGACTGGGACTGCAATCATCCGAGTCATTCGAGTAATGGCCGTCGCTAATGCTGTTGCGATAATTGCGATTGCCTCGATAATTCTTACGCATCTCGGTCCAGATCTTGCGCGCTGGATCGATCTCAGTGGTGGACTTCACAGCTTTGCTGACGGGCGGTCCGGCGAGAGATTGTTGCGTGTCCGACTGTTTCGGTGACAGGATGTTGCCTTGAGGCTGAAGAACAGACATAGACACAGCGGAATCGATTCTCGCAGCAATACTACTTCCTATACTCGACTTCACAGTATCTTCACTGGAGCCAGCCTGTTCACTACCGTTAAGAAGTCGTCTTGCCATAGGAATCGGGACCCTCTCGTCAGCCAATCTGCGGATTGCGTCGCGTGCTTTGTCTGCAGGTAAGTGCATCTCGATGAGCCTGATTAGGGGATTGACTTCCAGTAGTCCATTAATCTCACGAGACGTTTGAGGCGACCAAGCGGATTGGAGATTGTGTCTCTTGATGAAAACCGACGTCTCAGTTTGAAGTCTTGTCGTATGAGATGACGTGCCGCCTTCCCAATCGATCGCCGTTTTCTTGTAACTGATGAAGCCCGAGTGATTGTATGTGAGCCGAACAGTCAGGTAAGAAGTGACAGCCCTGCCAAGATGATTCTCAAGGTCGGCCATGATTTCGTCAGAAGTTGAGGATCCCCGAATATGTGACGTTGCCTTTGTGACCTTCGCAATTCGCAGTTTGGCAAGGATGAGGTGCGTTTCGCCAGCGTAAACGGTCTTGGACTCGTGGAGGTTACCGACAACTTCAAGAACGGAGGAATCACGTGTTGTGACAAGATCGATACGCATGGAATGTAGATGACCGAAGTTTCTGAGGTGCGCTGCAATAAACATTAGCTGAAATGATTCCTCTGATGCAGCTCGAATAACATACCTGCGTTGTGCTCTGAAATGGTTCTTCGGCCCTCTTGCAACTTTACTGAACTCTGCTCATGGTTATTGGCTAGTCGAAGCGTACCAGCTACCTCCACAGCTACCCAAAGATTAGTACTTCCACTATCTAAACTTGCAACTTCTGGCGTGATAGTAATCTCAGGGCACAGGAGAAACTCCTCTCTTGCAGATGTTGGCCAGTTGTGCATGAATCCTGAACTGAGGGAATGTAAAGAGCCGCTATTGTAGGATGGGATTCGTGAATCGGCGATGACATCAGCAATATCTCTGCTGTTCATGCGCTCTAACGAGTATGGCGAGTCTGTCGATGCAATACTATCGTTGTATGCAGACTCCGAACCAGAGGTCTGGTTGGTGCTGCGTGACAGACGCCGAATCAGGGTGTTTTTGGAAGTAGTCGAGTCAACTCTTTGTATGGGCTTGGGTTCCTTGTCCTTGCGACCGCCGAGTTTGAAGAAGAAATTCTTTGATTTAGAAAGGCGACGCTCCGGGATCTTTGATAGTGAAATTCGCTGGCCTAGTTCATTGAGTCTCGACATGTGAATGCGAGCTGAGGAGACATCGGAATCTCTGCTGCCTCTTGCAGAATGAAACTCGGACTTGAGGAATGCACCGGCGCTCACAGTGTGTGGTAGTTGCTTGACAGCCTTCGGCGTAAGATCTGGGTCTTCCATTGCAGCTCTTTCTACATTCATGTCAGTGAGGGCATCACATCAAGATGACTGCAAAGACTTACCAGCATTCTTCTCAATCAATTCAGAGATTGCACTTCCACTACTTGCAATAGGCGACTGTGGCTCTTCGAAACTTCCATTCAATACACTTCCTCTTCCACCTCTCCTTTTATGCACTGTTAAAGGTCTGTCGACAGTCATTGGCGGGCTGCCTCGACTTTCGTCAGAACAAATAGAAATTCCACGTCCTCCGTACTCAATCTCTCGGGACGCTGAGCAACCGGTAACGGTCTGGCCACGTTTGACGATTCGAAGTGGTTGGGGGAGGGCGATCTCGGGTTCGCGTAGCTCCACGCGAGGCGGGCCTCTCTGTTTGGATGCCATACTCGGCTCGCTGTATCTGGGCCCTGTGTACTTGCGCTACTGCGGTTGATTGTTCGGGAAGGGGTTTGGTTGATGACTGTGTCTGTTCGAGTTTCGTCGCCGGCGGTGCTCTCGATGTCGACCCAGGAATCTGCGTATGTTTGGGAGGATAGATTGGAACGACGAAGCTTGTGTCTATGATGAGGAAGTCGAGTAGATGGCCACTTTCCCTTCCAGAGGCGACCACAGGCACAGCTGGCACTCTTGTAAAGATGCGATGTTTTGAGGGCGACGTATGCTGCTGATGCGGCGATGGCAATTGGTACTAGAATAAGTGCCGCTACTGCGGGGGTATCGCTCCTCATAGCCAAAACTACGAACTGATGATGACATGCAAGAATACGAAGTAATGCGGAGTACTGATTGTTGTTGTCCTTGTTGATGTTATGAAACTTTGGAGTTTGGGATGAGGAAAGGTAAACATAGCGAGCCATTCAGGGAAGGAGGTGCTTGTTGCCGCTGCTTTCATGAACAAAACAATACGTCGACTCCAGACTCCGGCTTGAAGGGAAGTCGCGACCTTCCACCTGTGACCCAATTTTAGGAGATTGAACAAACTCACCGAAGGAATGATCATTGCAAGTATCAACCACGCTCGTCTCCCTTTTACAAAGACTAACAGGCAAGACGTATCACTCGCATCTCTGGAGACAACCTCTTAATTCCACCAAGGAGATCTCCAATGCTCAAATTCGGAATGGGTATCGATGCAACTAATTCTCAATGGCCCGCCCATATACCCAGACAGTGTCGTCGTAATATGTGCCGTTCCCAGTATGCCCTTCAGGTCCACCTCACAGGTGTCCTTCCTTCCTCATACAATACCCCTTCGCTGAGGTTCCACAGTTTCTAAACTCCTCCTAATATTCTCTTTCACAGTCTCCACCTCCTCCCCTTCCATATTCAAGAACCGTATCAAATCATCCCCAGCCGAATTCCCAAAAAGCACTGCCTCAGCCAAACTAGCATCCACCCCTTTCTTAACCCTAACCTCCCAAACACCCTCCCAATTCCACTCTCCAGGTCTTCTCGCAGCTAGAGGCGCGCTAGTCCCGCCAGCCAACCTTTGATATCCCTCTGGGGCCCCTCCACTGCTATTACTCTCCTCATCCTCACTTAACCCATCATGCCAAGTACTCCTCTCCTTCGACGCTTCAGGAACTGTTGGCGTAGGAGGCATAGCCCCAATCTTAATCCGATGCGTCCTCCACGCATGCCACGCCCCGGGATTCCCCGCCGCTTCCAGCGGGACTTTATCCAAGACCTCCTCCTCATCAAAAGTACTCCTGATATACCTCAAAACATCATACGTCGAAATCTTCTCCCCACTTCCTCCCAAACTTCCCGTCCCAGCCGTACCCCCCGAGCTATCCACAGTCCGTCCTCCAGGGGTCGGACTCAGACTTCCTCTTCCCGAGCCTGGACTCCCTACTCTACTAGCTTCCGTGCTTCCTCTTGGCGGTGTCCGCAAATTAACACTGCCTCCACGCCTTAGTTCTGCGGATCGACGTGCGCCTCGTCCAAACCAGCCTGGGAACCCATCGCGTAGACTGAAACCGCCAGGTGGGAGACGCTCGTCGTCTGTTGCGGAGACGGTGCCGGAGTCCTGAATGTCGGTTGTGTACATGTAAGTCGTAAGCGGCGTTATTAGGGGGTGGAAGATGTCAGTCGAGAAGGTTACGAGGGGTGGGAGGGAGGGGTAGCTTGAGGGGAAGGAAATTTGGAAGCGGAGGATTGCTGGAGAGTAGGGTCCTGGAAGAAGTCAGTTTGCCTGGGTTGGGATGGGATCAAATAATTTGCAGATGAAGACGATGAGTAGGGAGTAAATGTGCCTTTTCGTACGAATATTACGCCAGACCAGAGAGTTGGGTCGCCGGGTGTGAGGGACATGAATACGCCATGCGGACATGCATATTTGAGACTGGAGCTAGGGGAGCGTTAGTGAGCGATGGTGTAATTTTGGAGGGGGGCATCGCATACAATTCTATTAGAAGATGCTGTTTCCGCACAGCAGAGAGGCTTGATAGAGGTCGCGGCACCATCTTTGAGTGTCATAAAGAAGATTGGTGACGTTGTTGTCGCATGAATTTGATGAAGCTCTGGGCGGTGTGATTTTGTTGGCAGAAAGCAGCCGCACGAGGCAACGCAGCCTCACGAGGCTCGGCGATTTATGCAGGTTCCCGAATCGAGTATCACAATCTACGGGCAACTTAGAGAACCATTCATTGCTTTCATGGTCTGTACCTCTATTCAAAGAACTGATGCTGTCATGCCCTTCCTCGTTCTTCCGTTATCTCACGCTTGAAATCATCATTCATCTTCATCAACCTCCTTTCGTCTCCTCAGGCTTCATTGTTGTCCCAAACCAGTCTCTCATGATCATCACTGGACCATTCCTCATGAAAACCGTTGTCTCCACTCCTTCATTTCTTCTCTGTCAACCTCGCTTCAATCTTACTCTTCTCCGCCTCCCTAAGTTCTTTCAGCTCCTCCTTAGACGCATCATACCGAGCCGAAACCTGATTAAACGGATTCTCCTCACTCTTCTCAAACTCCTTCCGAATCTTCTCCCTCTTCTGATTCTGCCGTAAGCCCTGCCCACTCCCATCACTCTCCATCTCCTTCAATCTCCTCTCCTCAAAGACCGCAAACGCAGCCTTGAATCTCCTCTCTGGATGTCTATCGATTTTCGCTACGCCCGAATCGTTTGTCAAGCTCAATGCATCAAGCGCATTATCGATGCCCGTAGCATTGAGGGCTGCTGCAGGCTTGGATGACCCATCGTCATCGAGTTGGGAAAGGTCTAGACCTTTTGCGGGAGCTGTTTTCTTGACCGCTTGTTTGCTGTTCTTGGGTGCGGCTCGGGCGTCTTTCTCTTCGGCGGCTAGGATGGCGTCCTTTTCTGCCTTCTTGCGGGCTTGCTCGGCTTTCTTTGCTGCTTCTGCGTCTCTGTTTGAATCTTGTCAGCAAGTGACACGGGTTGGTGATCGTGATACCGGGGTAGCTGGTTGCTTGAGATTGGGAGCGAACACACTTCTTGGCACTGCTCTTTGCTCCCTTGCCCCAGTCTTCATCTTCTGCTAGAGCTTTCTTTTGATTCTCAATAGCGGCCTTTGCTGCTGCTGCCTCAGCTTTCCTTTGATTTCCTGCAACCTTCTTGGTATTCTCGCCCGCTGCTTTCTTCCCCGCCATGTTTGCGGTTGTGGGCGACTGGAGGTGATATGGATGATTGAGATGCGGTCTACCAGTATCTGCACGTTATGTGATGCAAATACACGTTCGCTATAATGCTCTGAGTAGTTTGAGCGAGGAGGTGGTGTCGTTCAAAGTTATTTGTGATTGCCCCGCCACAGTGCCGCCCCGATGCGATTAACAACGGAGCCTGAGGCTTCGAGACCAACACGTGATCCAGGGAGAAAGTGGAGGAGCTCTACAGAAGCTACATAATCAGTCAGCCCCAGCCGTGAGTCATTTTTTAAACCCATTTCAAGATTTGGTGGGGTTGATCGATATTGCTACGGGAGGCTCTCATAATCACGGAACCCCCCTTCCGCGGTTCCCCGTCCGAACAAGGAATTCAGCACATTACAGCGAGATTAATGCAATTGACAAGAGCGATTGGAGTTACATCCAGCATCTTAAGTCGGTATTTCAAACGCCACCTTCGAGAATGTCCAAAAATCAGGGAAGTAACGGCTTCCCGCAGTCATATTCTGACATGGGCCGTAGAGTGCGAGCGTCCGGAACTGCAGTGTTGCACTGCCATCATGTAACTCCATGCTGTGATAGTATGCAATTACCAGTGGCATTGCATGCAAAGGTCAGATGATGGTAATCGCCTTGGTTGCCTTGATTTTGACGTCTTGGCCTGGGCGAATGGACTCATTTAGGAAGTCGATTATGAAGCCATTCGTTTAGCTGTTCAAATTGAGGGTATGACCAGAGGGAAGACCTGAGGAAGAAACGTGAATGATAGGTCTTGTAATACGAGATATCTGGATCTCGAGAAGAGTTGTAGCCCTTTGTCGGCATGCACAGTATCATCCCAACGGGTGGGTATCACAACCTTCTATCCGCTTGGGACTCTGGATAGGTTCCGCGAGACCATTTTAGACTGACATTTTGCCTTCCCGCAGACACTGCATCAGCCCCATACCGTCCCACTGCGGCATTTCTTGTGAAGCTTAACAAGGCTCTTGATGCCACTCTCAATACACTTCATAAGTGTCTTGATATTGAGTCACATGCGGGTGATTATCGGGAGCTCGGGAGGTGGACAGAAGAAAAATGCACTATGTTTCAAAGGAGGCTAGGAAGCGGCTACCGCCCCTCCCACGGAACCCTACGCCCGGAATTGCTGAAAGACAAATTTAGAGAGGGCTGATACATACGGCACTAATTGTATGATAGGCTAACCTAGAATGCTTGAAAAGATCCCCAGCAAGTCTGCGCATCCTCTGTGCGTCGTTGGCCCGTGGCTGCGTGCAGATGCGATTGACGAACGCCGCACCCGACTACTGGAAGTTTTTGGGGATATCCGAAATCGCATTGCAGCGCTAAAGATCTTGTGACAGAAGAAGAAGCCTAATGTCGTACAGCTCTGCTGCAGTGCTGCATTGGAAACCCAGTCGGAAATACCCCAGCCAATACCAGACGAACTCGTGGCTGTGATACAGTGCCATTCGAAAGGACGCCGCCCGCCTTGGATGCATATGCGTCAAGGACATTACATGGCGGTATGACGGCAGTAACCGAAGTTGAAATCTTTTGGGTGACCAGCCTGCTAGGAAGAAGCGGGAGAACAGGACGCCGTGAGATGCATACTACGCTGCAAGCCATACAGATTAGATAGATTGCATGAACCCTCTTTGCTTGCCCTGTTCATCTACACAACGGTACATATGCATTTCAAAAGAGACTGCTTGAGATACAATGAGTAACGTCAACGTCATTGCAGCTCTCTCTCTGCATTTGACACTACAGAAAACAAAAATTTGGACGTATGAGTGGGATGTGGCACGCTCGGCTACTCGGTGAGTCGGGCCGGACAAAGCGAGTCAACAGAAACATCATGGGATTGGACTTGACAGGAACTTTGCGGTCAAGAAAAAAGTGTTGTCGTGGTTATGGTAGGGCCGAGGTAGACCCCTGTCTGCGTCAAGGCTTGTCTCCGCAACAAGTTTTGAAATCTTGTTTCCGGTTCGGGGGACTCGGAAGGGTTCCAGAACCCATGCGAAACGATCCATTTTTCGGAACTCCCTTCTCCAACAGGCAACCCGTGAACCCGATGATGTTCTTGTGATGGCGAAACCAATAGCACGGAACGGATCCGATCGAGTCAAATCCTAGAAAAGAATCGATTCTGAAGACAAATAAGCACAAAATGCGGTTTGTAATCATGGATTGAGCGCCCTCGTCGCTGCCAGATCGTGGTGGACAGCGCCGCAGCCTTGATGACTGTATCGGCTGGGGAAATGTGGGAATGGGGATCTCCACTCTCCAGTAGGGAAGCTCAAAAATGGTGATTTGGAACCATCGATTGAGGCTGATGATTGGGCTCCAGCGGCGGCATCCAGCTCAACGTCGCCCGTACCTGAGAGGATTGGGCTGTGACGGATGGATGTTATGTTGACGTAGTCCACTTTAAAGTCTTGGTGCGATTACAGTCAAGTCAGCAATGGCGGTGAGGTAAGTCACGGACTTAATAACATGTCACGAGGACCAAATTGACACTCTTTGAATCCGATTGAGAGATCTGTCAAAGGTGAGGCAGTTTCAACTGCCTTCAAGAGCAGGCAGGAGAAAAATAACCCGGCTCTTAACCGGTCAAGCCGCGATCCCAGCCGAAGAGAAGCGCAGCCTTCCATTTCAGCTCTGGACTGGGCTAGGCAAGCCTCAAATTGATTACCATTCGAGGTCTTGCGCTGGACTCCAACGCCAATATGGTCGAAATTGCTTCCCCGGCGGCAGACTTCCGCGAGAACTAAGGGGAAACTAGTGGCGAGAAAAATGGCCCGGATCGACTTTGCAAATAGCCCAATCAAACATCGCGAACCCCTTTTTATCTCAGCCACACCAAAGCCCGTTTCCCATAACCAGGTTCAGCCCTCAGCGAACCACGAGTTCTTGGCACGCTTGCGAAGGTAGCTCCGATACAGTAGATCATAATTCCGAGTATCCACTAGCTCAAGACCGAAAGAGTTGAAACGAGTTTCTTGAACTCCTTTCATCTGGAATGTATCCGTTTGTTCTCTAATCCCTGGTCCATCCATGCTCGCTGTCCCAATTCCGCGGTCGACCAATACCCAACCGTTGAATTTCTGGAGAGATAATTGGATTGATACAATGTTCTCATTTTTGAGGTGGTGCGATTATATCGTCATCGATGGAAGGCTTCCCGCCCGGCTTGAACCTGAGTCGTGAGGCAGCCCTGAAATAAGCTCTCCTGACTGGAACCTCCAAGGCGAAAGGCTTCGTCCGCTTACAGGCCTCCTCTCCTCCCGACTTCCTTCAACACTCCGTTAACAATAGTTGCGCGTCCCGAAGGCTATGCCGACCTATCCGGGCAGGCCACATGTGTGACAGTGAGAGGATTTTCTCATTTTGATGTGCCCGTACTCGCCTTTGGAGCTGATGCGGGTCACAAATGATCCCTGACTATTTCTAGCGCCCAGTTGCCAGCGTTTGGTGAAGCAAAAGGTCACTTGACTCGCTTGGTGCCTGTCCCGACCATTCAGAGCCTGAGGACTGGAGCTCAACAACGCTATTCGTACCCGGAGGTTTGGTTCTTGGACACGCAGGGGTGATCCTAGCTCAGTCCAGTTTCGAAAATCTCACGTGCTACTTTTACAAACGAACTTGGGGGGAACCGTTGTATCTGTACATGATATTCGAAACTACATAGAACTATTTGAGGCTACGCTTGGGCTTGGACTTATCTATGGAGGTGATACTGCCTAGAGTTGCTCTCGCGGAGTGGCCCAAGAACAGGCTCGAAAGACCGACAAGCATACTCCAGTTTGAATCACTTGATTCAGCAGTCAATCCCCTCAACCCGTATCCGGCTCTCAGGACGACCTGTGAAGCAAAGAGCTGGCTGGGATTTCAGCAAGGCTAGCAATTTCTTGGTACGCTAATTGATCTTAAAGGAGGGCAATAAGAGGCGTTTGACCAACAGCTTTCACCGTCATCAAGGGTAAAGAGGCACAGCTGTCCCCGTTTCCCGATCGCTCCTCCACTCCTCTTAGGAATAAATTCCAACATATCCAGCTCATCCGAATGGCAAATCAAGCACCGTGTGGACAACGCGGACGTTCAGCGATTGGAAGTTTTCCATGTCTCAATGTTCGGATCTGGCGATGATGTTGCTGTACGGGCGTTGTTGGGGGTCAACGTTATCTGCAACTGAAATTGCTGCATCAAGAGCGGCAGAAACGCAGTTGGTTAGTTGTACGACCGAATACTATTACCAGGGTCAGATCAGCATCATTAAGCCTTACTGCCGGGGCCGACCAATAACCTATCCTATCATATTCTGATGAGATCGAAGCTCCTCCCTACGTGAATCCTTACTACAGAGTTTAAAATTCTGGCATGATGATGATGATAGAAATGCGAGCAAATCATTCACCCCTCCACACCGCCTCTCACAAAAGGACCATGCTTAATTTCGAGCGTCATCCGCTTCACGCTACTAGGACCAAAAAAGATCTGCAGGGGTTCTACCATGTGCGCTACCTGCAAAAAATCCCCATAGTCTTTTCCGTGCGATGTTGCCCCTTGCCCCCTTGCAAGACAAATGGCGGGGCGAGTGAACGTACCGTCTCATCAGACCTTGATTATTCCAGTAGCGTACTAACTGCACTGTAGCTGACGAGGGCTCATGCCGCCGCCAGAAAACAACCAAGCCCCCATAAACCTTACGCCGCTCAATCGCAGCTTAGCTTCCAAGTTATTGATTGCTTTGCTTGAGCCACGAATACCTACTTATGGATCCCTAGTCTCCTTCAAATAAGGTAGGTCTCTCCCCGACGCAAATAACTACGTAGAGCTCCTCCTAGCGGTCAACTACATGAACAACCTCATTTGCTCTGCACATCCTCCTTTCTGGTCTTCTGATCTTTTTACTTCCTTTCCCTATTGCACATCGCTCATACCCCAAACACTTTTATTATTCACTACTTTTGCACTTCGACATCTCAACATACGCATACTGCATCTACCCATATATGCACACACATTATATAACTCTCATCAAGACACACCGCAGCAAGCTCATCCAAGCATATAACCTCACATGGTCCCCAGCTTGAATCAAAGTTCCCTCTGCTTCCTCATCAGACCAACAATATTCGCGCGAGCTATAACCACCAAGAACTACCACTGCAGTATCCAAGACCCCTCTTGTCCGACAAGACAGAAACTGCAAAGCTCGCCATGTCTGGCGCACAGCAGACGGGTTCGCGGAAGCGGATCCCACCTTTTCCCACAAGGCAGATGACAATCTTGGGTGAGTTCGGGAGCCACAAAGTCCCTTCCTACAAATGCGATTTCGTAAGCCAAAGAGAACTCAAGCTGACCCAGTGTGTAAACCCACAGCTCTATGCCGAATCTGCGAACCGGTTGCCTTCATGAGCATCTTTCCCTACGTCTACTACATGATCAAAGACTTCAAAGTCGCGAAGAAGGAATCCGAAATCGCAGTATATGCGGGCATGGTAACATCGGCGTTCGCCTTCGCAGAATTCTCGTCGGGCGTGGCTTGGGGAAGACTGAGTGACAAAATTGGACGAAAACCTGTACTCCTGACGGGTCTGGCTGGTACGGCGCTCAGCATGCTGATCTTTGGATTTGCGCCGAATTTGCCAATCGCACTTTTGGCTCGGGCGCTGGGAGGACTTTTGAACGGGTATATCTTCTTCCTGGTCCCTTGCATGGGACAGAATGACAGCAAGACAATTTCTGACGCATTCCTGCTTCAGAAATATTGGCGTTCTACAGACCACAGTTGCCGAGATAGTCACAGTAAAGGAACATCAGCGTAAGTTGACAGGTCATTTTCGTGGCGTACTGGAGCCTCTTGCTGACAGGTCGCAAGCCCGCGCATATACAATCATGCCATTTGTGTGGTGTCTCGGGTAAGTGCTGGATGCGTTTGCCACTTTTCAGTTCTGGTGCTAATGTGAACCTACAGATCGATTCTAGGCCCTGCACTTGGAGGTGCACTCGCTCGGCCCGTCATCAACTATCCGACGTTTTTCCAGGAAGGTAGTATCTGGGAGCGATTCCCGTACCTGCTCCCAAATCTAGTATGCACGGCGATCGTCTCATTAGGGGTCTTGATTGGAGTTTTGTTCTTGGAAGAGACGCATGCGGAGAAGAAGTATCGGCAGGACCCGGGTCTAGAAGCTGGAAAGTGGATTCTCAGCAAGGTTTCAAGATGCGCCGAGTCGAAATCTTCAAGAAATGAGAAGGTCACGGACTTGGATGAGATTATTTCTCTGTTGAGCGAGGATGATCAGCCACCCGGATATCGTACGGCCGAGGATTCCCCAAACCTACCGTCCACTCCTTCACCAGAACCGCAGGAGGCGTTGAATCATAATAACGTGCACATTGCGCCGAGATCCAAACCCGCAGCAACAAAAGCATTTACGAGACAAGTCGTCCTTAATATCGTCGGCTATGGCATTTTGGCTTAGTAAGTTATGCAAGAAGTGATATCCATGCAGCCTCACTGACTCGATCAGCCACACGATGACTTTTGATGCAATGCTTCCAACGTTGCTCAGCACTAAGCCTCCCGAGAATCCTATTCCTTGGAAGTTGCCATTCAAGTTTGTGAGTGGGTATGGATTGGACACGAAACAGATCGGTGTAATTCTCTCGATTCAAGGAATCTACTCCATGATTGCTACGGTCTTCATTTTTCCAATCGTGGTACGAAGATTGGGTGCTCTGGGCTTGTTTAGGTTGATCACGCTCTCCTATCCAATTCTCTACATTACGACACCTTACCTAGTCCTGCTCCCGAACTCGTTGCGAATGGCTGGTGTGTACGGGGTGGTGATCTGGAAATGCACTTTCGCAACCATGGCGTATCCATCCAACGCAATTCTCCTGACGAACTCAGCACCCTCACTTCTCATGCTTGGAACGATTAACGGCGTCGCAGCATCGACTGCCAGTCTCTCAAGAGCCTTTGGACCAACTGTGTCCGGATTCCTATTCTCAGCTGGCCTACGATTAGGATACTCGGGACTAGCATGGTGGTGCAGTGCATTCATTTCTGTGGCAGGAGCTCTGATCTGCTTGGGCATGACTGAGAAAGGAGGACGAATGGACGTCGACGAGAAGGGCGAAGAAGACCCCGAAATCGCCTATGAAGAACACATTCTCGACCACCGTGTACTGGATTCCGCTATAGCAGCCGCCGAACCTCGAGCTTCCGTACATGAAGATGATAGCATAGACAGTCGCATCATCCAGTAATGATGACGACATCTCTCACGAGAACCCAAAAAAGAACGAACGAACGACACGACTTCCCTTTCAGACCAATTTCCTCCGGAGGACATCTGTATAAAAGTACTTGCTTGTGTTTGCGCTGCTTTTCAACCATTTCTAGATTTCCATTGCTTTTTGTTCTCGCGGCGTAGTACCCCAGTGGGTTTAATTGATTTTCGAAGGCGCAAAATGATGGATCTTGCTGGGAAACTTTTACACAAGAGCTTGAAAGGAGTTTACAAGATGGATTGATTGGGTTGGAGTTTTTGTTCAACGCGCACTACAGAGTGTAAGTGGCCTTGGTATGGATGGACATAGCATTTTCAAAATGGCGTTCAATATCCTGGTTGAATCTACTCCGTATTGATTGATGGATGGGATACATTGAAGAGGAGGATTATGAAGGATAATTGGTAATATATTCAACATTAGGATGTAAATAAATATATCAGCATCCATGCGCTCCTTTCCTCTTTCCATGAAAACTTGAGAGCCGTCACTCGCCAAGCCAAATTGCACTCTTCACCGCCACCAAAACCTTTACTTGATGCACAAACTTAAAATAAAACTCCATAAATAAAAAGAACTCCCCATATTTCAGTGAATTGCTCATCTTATGGTCACCCCAATTCCCAATTTCCAACCCCCAACCCCCTCCCTTCACCTCACTGTCGCCCCGTGCACTTCATTTACTCGATGCCTACACATAATTTGACCACCACACTAAACCCCATTCATCCTCCTTCCCAAATCCAACTAACAAGCTGCCCCTGATTCGCCAAAGCTCTTATCAAAACTCCTCACTCGCCTATCTCTGCAGACCCCTTCCTCGATCAATCGTGCCGAGAATATGCCCCATCCCACACGGCTGACAGCAGAAGAGCAGTTTTTTGCTTTTGCGCATAATCGCCTATACACCCAGCCTAGGTATGCCGTAGGAGTGGTTTATCGCCGCTCTCCTACCTAGCTCCAAGTCCCTGGATTTCCAAGCACTGTTTATAGGAGAGGAAAAGGAAAGGTACAGAGATCACGAGAGAATCGGACGATAGCGATAAAGCCCACGCGCAACAAACACAACACCCAGCAAAAGTCGGCGGAAGCAACCAACCAAGCAAACAACATGGGATACGTCTGCGCGGGCAATTCCGCATCGAGATAGCGAGATCGACCAATCCGCGCTCTCGATTCCCAACCAGTTTTCGAGTTGAGCTACGAGCTGCGAAAAAGAAGGGTACCGGCAGCTCCTATCTTTTGTCGGAGGTGCTGATTCAGATCGGATGATTGACGCATGAGACACACTGCTTGCAGAGACATAGCCTTATAAGGGAAGGGTGAAGAGGGAGTGGGACGATGAATCCGCGGTCCCCAACCGCGAGTTCTGCTGGAGGAGGAGGATCAGGATATCCGCATCCGAATAAACGTGCGCGATACAGTCCGCCTGACAATGGAGGACCTAAGGCTGAGAAAAAGAGTCCGCAGAGCCCAGATGATGGGGGAGCTATTGCTGAGGGGGCAGTGGGAGGAGGGGCGGTTGGTGGAGAAGGAGGAGGGAAGGCTGGGCAGAGTTCGAGTTTTAGGAATGTCAGCGCCTGTAATCGCTGTCGGCTGAGGAAGAATCGGTGTGATCAGCGTCTTCCGAGTTGTGCTAGCTGTGACAAGGCAAATGTTAAGTGTGTGGGGTATGATCCTATTACGAAGAGGGAGATTCCTAGGAGGTTAGTGCTGCTTGTTTCCTCCATTCCCGACCAGACAAGACACTTGCTAGAGGTGGTGGAGTCGGGAAGAATGGATGAATAGTGCTGATATTGGATTGTCATAGCTACGTCTTCTACCTCGAAACAAGAGTAGGCTACCTCGAAAAGCTCCTCCAAGAATCCAACATCCCATTCGCCGCCGCCGAAGTCCTCGACCAAAGCTCCCGCCCCAGCTCAGATCCCAACACCTTCCAAACACCCTCCGACGACGGGCCTACGTTCAACGGCACCGACGGTATCCTCACCACCACAAAGCAATCCCCACAAGAAGCCGCCTGGAACAAAAAGCGGGACGAGAATGAGAAACTCAATAAGTTGGTCTCGAATATTGGTTCTGTGTCGGTGCAAGGTGCAAGCGATTCAAGGTATTTGGGGTCCACGTCGGGCATAAGCTTCGCGAGAGTTGTGTTTGCGGCTGTGAAATCAAGTGTGAGCGGGACGAATAGCGAGAAGTCTGGTACTAGGCCCAGTAGACCACCTCTTCCCAAAGCACCTGCTGCAGGTGGGACGTCGATGAGAGATTCGTTCTTTGGACTACATACCAAACCGACAATCAAGCAGGCTCCATTCCCAGACAAGGAAGTTGGTCGTCGATTAGTTGATTTCTACTTCGAGCACGCGAATCCGCAAATACCCATCTTGCATAGAGGAGAGTTCATGAAGATGTTCGAACTGGCTTATGCAGATGGTGATACGAGAGTTAGGACACCGAGGGAGTTGTATATGCTGAATATTGTGTTTGCGATTGGCTCTGGTATCTTTCTGGGTGATTCAGGAGACGAGGAGAAGAAGGCGGAGAAGGAGAGGAAGAGGGGTGTTGCGGGACGGCAGTGCCAACCTGAGGAGTACCATGCTAGTGCCATTGTGCATTTGGAGTCTTGTCTCAGCTCGCCGAGTTCAATTGATCGAGTTGATGGCTTTGGTGGGGGATTGGAGGAATTGCAGGCGGTCTTGCTACTTGCAGGATTTGCGTTGTTGAGACCGGTCGCCCCTGGGCTGTGGTACATTATTGGCGTTGCGGTCAGGTTGGCTGTTGATTTGGGACTGCATTATGAGGATGGGAAGGATATTGAAGTTGGTCTTGAGGTGGAGGATTTGAAGGGCGAGGATAATGATAATGCTCGGATGCAGAGGGAACGCAGCGCTAGAGAACGAGGTCGTAGGGAATGGGTTCGAGACTTCAGAAGGAGGCTTTGGTGGTGCACATATTCCTTCGACCGACTCGTCTCAACATGTGTTGGTCGTCCATTTGGTATTACAGACCAAGTGGTAACCACCGAGTTCCCTTCGCTTCTGGACGACAAGTACATTACACCATCAGGCTTTCAAGAACCCGCAGGAGGAACATCAGAACCTTCCTATAAACATGCCGCATACCATTACTTCAGACTACGACTCCTCCAATCCGAAATACTCCAAGTGCTACAACACCAACAGGCACAAATGGCCAGAGCTGGCGGTGCAAACCAACGAAACCCCTACATGCACACCACACTACCCTCCCCTTTCCTCTCCAAATTCGACAGTTTCCGCTCCTGGCGCATCGACATCGACAAGCGGCTCTGGGAGTGGAAATCCTCAGCACCTACAAAACGCGAGACAGGCGTTGGTTTCTCCGTCGAGTTCCTCGAGCTCAATTACTGGCAATGCGTCATCATGCTGTATCGCCAGAGCTTGAGCGTACCACCTATGTTTGAGGGCGAGTACAGTACCAGCGACGAAGTGCAGAGCCCTAGTGTGCATAACGTTGAGCTGAGAGAGGATGAGGAGAGAGTGTTTTTGAAGGTCGCGGAGGCGGGACAGAGAGTGTTGAGACTGTATAGACAGTTGCATCGTGTGCATCTTGTCAATTATACTTTCTTGGCTACCCACCATTTGTTTATGGCGGGGATTTCGTTTTTGTATGCTATTTGGCATTCGCCTATTGTGCGGAGCCGCCTGGTAAGTTCCACTCCCCCATTTTTCCTTCCTTATCTGTGTAGGATCTGACTGATTTGTGATGCCAGACGGTGGACGAGGTCGACTTCACCATCCTAGCCGCAACCTCCGTACTCGGCGATCTAATCGAGAAATGCCCACCAGCCGAAGCCTGCCGCGATGCCTTCGACCGCATGTCCAAAGCCACAGTGCAGATGTGCATGTCAACAACCGGTTTCTCGTCTTCAGCCCAAGGACTAAACTCTCGCCGTGACAAGCACGAATCGTCGTCAAGCACCAACGATTACTTTGATTCCAACAAGTCTTCCTCATCCACTTCCTTTAGAAGACAAAGCCACGGTCCTAGCACGAGGCCAAAGCCGACGTTTGATATGGGTCTCAACGATCTCTTAGGCCCGGTCCAAACGAGACCAGCATATCGACAGAACAGTCAGAGTGGTTCAGGAAGGGTAATGAAGTATGAGTTTGACAACTTTGAGAGACCGCAGCCAATACGCCAGAATACAGCGCAATCCACAGCCTCAAACGCGATGCCCTCGCCCTCCGAATACGCCTCCCCACCGCTCTCCTCTTTCGACCAATCAAACGCCGCAATCGACCCCTCTCTCCTCCCCTCCCATTCCCCCCACTCCACATTCTCCAATCACTCTAATCCCACTTCCACCAACCCTAACAACAACCGAAACCAACTCCCCTACACACAATTCAATCCTCCTCCCTACCAAGAACAGCAATTCCCCTTCGCGGATAGTCTATTTGCGGGCATGGACTTCTTGCAGGGGAATGGATGGGAGAATGCGGGAAATGGAGGCATGGGAAATGGTGGGAATGGAGGCTTTAATGGGGGCAATCTTGGGATGGGATTGGAGTGGGAGGGAGTGGATCATGATTTTAGTGATGGTGGGGGGCAGTTGCCGGATTTGTTTGAGGGGTTCTTTTTCGGTGGGACGGGGAGTTACTAGTCTTAGATCTAGTTCTGAGGAGGGAGATGAATTGGATGATGGTAGGGAGAGCGGAGAGGGAAGGGATTGGGATGTGGTTAGGAAATAGGATCGTGAAGGACTTGGGATAGGCATAATGATGAAGGGGAGGAAGCACACGCTCCACTTACTTGGAATGTTTCATGATGCTATACGAGGAAAATACTCTGCTTCTTCTATATTGCGAGCGAGATGCGTAGATATGAATTGAGCGAGGGCGTTCGAGGGGTTTTCCGTTGCTGGAACGAAATGCTGAGACTTGCTGTAATGGCTAGGTAGTTCATTTGCAGGACTATGAATGAAAAATGGTGTTGCGATCAAGAAATTTCCTGTCCAATCTGAGAGCTCTATCTGCAATTTTCTCGTCATTGATGCTACGACGGGCGCAAACGGAAAGTCCGTGCGAAGTGGCAGTAGTCGTGCGAAGTAGACTTTGCATTACAGATAGCTAGACTGATATTACGCATACAAGCCATCCCCGTTGTTTTTGCGGTCCGCCACATCTTAAACCCAAGCACGTTCGTCAACCATGTTTATCTGGATCAATAGATCATATAAAGTCCCACGTCGACGTTGATCTTATAAGTAACCGGAGTGACTGCTGAACCCTCAGTGCCTGGTTAATCTTGATGATAAATAATAGCAACCATCAAACATGGATCTCGCCGGTCCAAATGGTCTACTGTCAAGACCGAACGTTCAATCTCCACTGCCCATTTATCAGAACTGATTGGCCACGAGATATCCTCGAACTGAGCCACCTTCAATGGGGAGGTGCTCGTTGACATTTTCTCGGAGTAGCGATTTCTGTACTTCTGCAATTGAGATCGTCAGCTTGCCTCAAATGTTGACAATCAGCCACCTAATATGTTGTTACGATCGTACTTGGAATCTCTTTCCCTCGGTTTCCCCTTGCCTTTCCTATCTTTGATGGTAGGTTCGGGAGATTTCTAGGTTTCGCCGGGACATCCCGCCGCTCCTTCATCAATGAATTATACTTCAAAGACTCGATCGACACGTCACCTACCATTCCGATGTTAAGAACTCGAATATAGCACTCCACAGTATAGATTTTGCTGTAATTAATCCGAGCCTAGATCGTCTTCAGAGCCGTTGTGCTCCCGCCGGACTTTAATAGGGTCTTTTGTCTGATTCTCCTTGACAATAGCTCCATCAGCCGTAGAATAGAAGTGTTCTTCAGGAGGCTCTCCGCTGGTGTAAATGATAGCGTGTTGTTGAAAATCTGGCAGATTATGTTTGAAAGTTGCTTGGCCCCCGTAGGAAGAGATGGGTCTATTTCAGGGGCCAGAATTGTATGATCAAGGTGGTGGACTAAAGCATACGAGCAGATAGAATTCCCATATCCCTCACCAATGACCACAAATCGCCGAATCTCGGAAAAGGCATCGCCCATGATGTAAGTGGTACTGAAATGACTACCACGCACACTTGTTCCACTGGCCGGCTCTTCCAAAGCGTCATAAAAACTCGGCCGACTTTCCAGACTTTTCGTTCACTCTTTGGTCGAACAACACGGCACCCTGCCGGACCCCAGTCATTATTAGTGGTCACGGCTGAGTTGGCTGGGATTTTAACTTATCTGGGTTCAACTTTCCCAAGTCATCGCTAGTCGAGGGTTTGTTTGTGCTCTCCAATGACTGAGCCTCGGATAACGAATTAGGTGACTGGTAGAGAACAGTGTTTGCAAACTCCTGGGAGATATTTTGGCTGCATGAGGGTTTGTAGATAAATTATGTGGTCTAACAGAGACAAAAGGTAACATGGAATAAAGCGCAGGGGATGACCTAGTCTCCGTGGAGGTGCCTTGGATCAATTTTGAAGGATATTCGCTTTGATAATAAACCTGTTCCGACTTTGACTGAGAAGAATGTTGGCGTTCTCGGACTCTACACTGGAAATGGGTTCGGAAGCTGTTTGGGTCGACCATTTAGTAACGGGGGAGAGAGTGGTAATTCTGAGGACTTTCGTGAAGTATGCATTGAGAAGTGCATGCTTATTTCAGGAATCCTTCCAACTTTCAAGGCCTTCACGATATGTTCCACTGTATAGGCCCTACCGAGATTAAGGCGGGTCATAGGGTGAATATTCTCTATAAAATCCTCGACAACGATCGGGCACGGTTTCTTGACTAGTTGTTCCCCAGGCAGCAGTCGCACACTACCATGTGAAGGATAGAGTGCCGCGTAGCTCTGAGCGCGGATGAAGGTCTTTCCTACACCTTGCTCGCCGTGGATAGTCAAGGGTAGGCAAAGACAGCATTCCTGCATCTCTCTAACAAAGATGAAGTGTTTTAATTTGGTATAGGCCTTCTCACCGAACTTTGAAGCTGTCAAGAAAGGGTCAGACGCGTCGCTAACATTTCCTGGGGCTCTGTCCACAAAATTTTGAAAACGCAGCCAATTTGGAAAAAGCGCCGTGGCCTTTGGACAACATGATAGCCTGATGCTTTGTGAGCGGCACTACTTTGCATGTAGATAATCTAGTCTTCCATTCGTCCAAGCTTTCATGAGTGTCGGATGTTTTCACATGGCCGCTGATATGATGCAAAGGGATATATGATAGTAGCGCTCCCTCATTCACATTGTCCAGCGCTGCTGCAGGGCTGCCCTCCACTGGCGTTGTGTAATCTGCGACACTTGAATAGCTTGTAGAAGCGGTATATGTCGACAGAGAGCCAGAGTCAGCTGTGAATATCTCGTTATATATTGGTGGGACCTATTTACCGCAAGTTCTGAGAAAACAAGAGTGCAGGCAGGGAAGACGGGACTCCGGATTGTGCGGTCGTTATTTTGCTCTACAATTTCGTTCGCGTGATTTCTATTTGAGACATCTACTATCAAGCCATTGCCCTGTTAGAGAATTCAACATTCCACCAAAAGCTGAGTTTAACTTATGCAGCAATCATGTTCCAACTAGGAGTAATCGCCGAGTCTGCTCTATCTACATCGGCAGGACGTGCTCTACCCAAAACGAACTTTCTCAGGAGCGCCCAGTGTGGCACTGAAAAATCTTATTAATCAGTTATTAATTGATTAAATCATCATTAGATTAGATTAACTGGATTTTGAGAGGATTAATTAGTTAATAAATTTGATTAATTTCTAATTTTATATATTAAATTATATTAATAAATACTTATAGTATATACGGGGCTAATACCTTACTTGTGACAGCCCTACGCAATAGAATCTTACGCATTTAAGACTATATGTAGAAGGTGCTGTATTCGCAAAGATACTAAGGTCAGGAGAGAAGGAGAAGGTTCTATAAGTACATAAAGTCTAATATATCTCTAGAACGCGCTAGCACACTAGACTCCCATTGGTGCGTGACTTACGCGCAGGCAGCACGATCAGGTGACATTCGCCAGAACTATCACAAGAGTCGGCAGGGCAAACGGGATAGATCGCGAATACTAAGGAGTCTTTGTACTCCTATTATATTACCTTAGTATCTTTGTAAATACAGTATCTTTTGCATAGAGTCTTCAATGTGCAAGACTCCATTGCGTAGAGCTGTCACAGTAGGCCTGAAAAATCATATTAATCAATTATATAATAAAATTAATTAATTATTAATCTGATTAGATTAGATTATTGAATAAGTTGACTTGATTAGATTGGATTAGAGGCCATTAATCTAATCTAATCTAATCAGGTGCCACACTGGGAGCGCCTGATAGGATTCGAAAGAGAAGTTGAATCTGAAACTCTGGTCGCCTTCTCTTCAGTCCTGCCTGTCTCAAACTTGCGCAAAACAGCTGGGAGTCGGGCTTCGAATGGCAGGGGGTTGATCAGAGAGAAGAAAAGTATTTTCAAATCATGGAGCTTAAAGAACAAGAAGTGCACCGCCTTTTCACGATACAACACTTTACTTGATGGGAACGAAAATGGTGACATTTGTGCTTCAAACCTTAAGACCTCGCCATAGCAGGAAATTCCCGGCACAAGATATTCAGAGTAATGGGTTGAAACACAGTGCAGTTCTCATTCAATATGTCTGCCCTCGTTGGCCACTTGAATGATCTCGACTCAACCTCATGTGTTCGAAGCACTGGCTACTGTCTCCCTTCTTTCTGACCGAGATCCTCACCCTCCTGTCCCAAAATGAATTTATTGACATTTTATCAAAACATAGTTCATAGAAGCGACGGCGGTCTATCCAACTGTTTAGTCTGCATATCTAGCGCCAGTTAGGCCCATGGAGACCGCCGAAAATAGCAAACTCCTAGTCCATTCTGAATGTCCTGCAATGCAGACGCTTGAGAGAATCTTGTCCTACGGACCTCGGATACTTGATAATGCAATGCCTAGGAAAGCAAAGAAACAGAATCCTTTTTGTGCTATGCCAGAAATAGGCAAAAAAGTCTCCACTCCGAAAACAAATGTTCCCGGGCGTCTGTACAAGTACATAAAATGTTTCCCGAAACGCCCTTTCCATCATTGATTCGTCAAGTGACAGAAATCTTGGGACCAATAAATAAACTGATGACCAGAGCTGAGATTTTAATACCTAGCTCTGACTTGTCGTTATTCGTCCGGTGATATGTCGTAAGTTTCGGAAAACCAAAAAAGGTCTAAGCTCCCATCATTTAATCAACGGTACTTTGTGCTGTTCAAGGGGGCAGCCGGAGCATCGAATATGCTGATAGAATACGCATTGGAGAACCTTCATTGTCATTCCAGCTGATTGGATCTTGCCTTCGTTATCCACACAATTGTGACATGCACAAGTCCAATAGTAGTGGTATAGTGGCTGTTACTCTGGTCCCGGTAAACCACGTTTCTCGTTTTCCAGTCCACCCGTGGTGGTCGATTGAGGGCCATAGGAATTGGCAGCGGACGATTGAGGATAATAAGAAGACGGGTAATCGGTATAAAAAATTTTGGCAGTTTGCGAAGGGTAGAGAGAACCATATCCACCACCAGGAGAGACGTGGGCATAGGACTCATGGTCGGAGTTTGGAGGAGTATATTCAATAGGCCTATTGGATAGCGCACTTGAAAGGCACTCAGGTGGGGGGGTATCCTAATGGGGGAATTGAGGATATCGAAGTGGATGTATTGGAGTCGGCCAAAACAGCAGGCGATTGTGAGCTGCCCAGCGGAGGCGGAGGTTGAAGTTGGTGCATTCCCATACCAACCCCGGCCAAGACAGCCTCAGTCGCACGTGGAGTAAGGAGAGGGGCTGGAGGATCTTGCTCCGCCATAAAGACTGTGCGAAAATCTTGAATGAGGACAGCCTTCGACTCGGCGTCTAACTCTCCAACATCTTTGACCTTGATATTGGTCTCAACCGTGTAGACTTTGCCGTAATTCACCAGCAATGGGTCGTGCATAGGTGCAGCGCCTTTCGAGAGAATGACCTTCAGGGCCTTGGACCTCATCCCTTCAACCTTTCTCGGCAGTACACCGGAGTATATGAAACCATGATCGCTAAGGCATATACCGATTTGGCGGTGCCCCATACCGTTGTAAGAAGTGACTGGCAGACAAGTACATGATCTGTCGCCTTCTCGAACAACCACAAAACGACGTACTTTAGAGTATACCCTTTCCCCGTAAATTACTTCGCTAACGAAGGTAGGGTCAACCATATCAACATTCCCACCGAGAGCATCTGTCCACAAGGTACTAAAGACTCTCCCAACTCTGAAGAACTTCTTATGATCCGTCTTTCTTATGTAGTAGGACGAATCGATTTTCTCCGAATCTCCCTCAGTTGCTTGGACATACCGATTAGGGGCGCGCGGCTGTCCAGTCGCAACACTTGTTGCGAAGCCGTAGCTCGAGATAGGAGTTGTCTGTAGAGGGACGTTCTGTTGGGCTTGATCGGGTTGTTGGGATTCGTGTATCGAGGTGTCATGTGTATGCAACTTCGTAGCTGACATTTCTTCATCCTGCTGAGAATCTAGCCAAACCATATCAGAATCATCAGGAGGGGGTGGAAACCCCATAGTCCTGGCGAAATATTCGTTCAGGCGTTTGATATGATCCGGTGAGATGCGCCCAACTCTCAAAACTTTGACATTGTGTTCAACAGTGTAGACCTTCCCAAAATCGAGACGAGACATGACCCCGAGGTCCTCGCCAACCTCCTCGATAAGAATGGAGAAAGCGCCAAGAGTCATATTCTCCTCTGGCAGAGGCAGCGGCTCCGGATCTTGAGACGAATAGACCACTGCATGGTCCTGGGAGCGAGCATCTTCCTTCACAGCTCCTTGCCCGCTATATGTCGAAATCATCAGGCATAGACAGCTATGTAGTCTCTTTCGTATCACGACAAAACGCCGTACTTTTGCGTAGCTCAGCTGTCCATATCCGACTGGGTGGTACGGTTTTTGGTCGGTGTCCTTAGCCGTGCTTCCAGCAGGCTCGACCCAAAGAGTTCTGAAGACTCGACCGACGTTAAAAAATCGAGAGGGCTTTTCGGCAACAGTGTAGCCTAGACTATCAGTTTTTACGTACTAGAGCTCGCGAGGAAGTCAACGTACGGGAGTCAAACGGCTCTTCTTTCTCTCCCTTAGGTCTGGCCAAATTAAGCCCTGCAAAGGAGTCCGAGAGGTTGTAGCTGCTAGCATCTTGATACTCTCCCATGTTCCCTCCTCCGCCGTAGGGCGAGTAAACGACCTGCTGGTCTGCCAAGAATCTATCAGCAACAGCACTCAGTGTTTTTGCTTTAGGGGCGATTCGTACCTTGTTGTGGGTTGCCGAGTAATGCTGGTGGGGGAGGAGTGAAGGCTCCAAGTTGAGGCGCCTGGGGAACTATCAGGCGCACTAACCAAGATTGTTAGCACTATACTCCTAGCTGCAACGTGACTCTCGATAAAACTCCTACCATTGAACAGGTGAGGATGGTTTCTTGCCGTATGCTCTCTAAGTCTACTCATGCGTTTAGTGCCGGGATATGTGCACCCAGGCTCAGGGCAAAACTTCATATCGCCATGGACCTCATCTAGGTGACGATGCATTTCCGGTACCCGAGCAAAGGTTACAGGGCAACCCTGCACCGAACAGGCAATACGAGATCTGGAGTTTGAGGACGCACTCATTGTTTTCGAGTACTGAGCCTTATTGAATTGTTGGGGATTGTATGCTGCATGGGGAAAGAGCCAGGGAAGGCCCTGACATCTCCTAAGTGACGAATCTTGGGAGACTTAAGATCGCAGCTCGGACGCGGTGCTATTTAGGACAGTCTGTCGGTTCATGACCTGCGTCCATAGTCATCCTGAGTGTTGAAGTTCTCTGCGTCGGCGCTGTGCGACTGCATTCATTTTTTGGGCCGTGGAAGCAAGGTGTGAAATCATCTTCAAATGCATCTTTCGCTGTTGGCAGGTTGGGCGGTGAGCTACAGCAGAAACAGGGCTGTAGGAAAGGAGCCAGCTTCGCAAGAAATTTCGTTCCTAGACAGTCAACAAGAAAACGCTCTTAGAATATTAGTGGCTTCAGTAAACTTATACAAAAGTCAAAGTTCTTTTGGGAGGCAAAGCTTTTGGCTTCTTGTGAATAAAAATCAGAGAATAGAAACTTGTGATGCCTTGTGCATTAAGGCACCATTGGGTTCTGGAGTGTGCACAGTAGCCAACCTCCACTCTCCGTTATCACAAGCTCACAGCAAGTCCAGGCCGTCAAACCGATTTTCATTTGTGGCATGCTCAATGTAAAAGAGAGGACGCCTAGCACGATCAGGCCAACACGAAAATGCTGCCAGGCAATAATACATCCTGGATGGGCGTTCTGCTCTGCATGTCTCTCCAATAGAGTCAAATGAACTCGAACCCCTCAATAAGACTCGTTCATTCAGGTCATGCCTCGTCCGCCTCACTGATTAGCATTTCTCCTTTACAATCCCTACATAGCTCATCTTCCAAGAACTCAATGAATCCATAAACAATATTATCTACGTTTATTCAAAATTGATGGCAACCTCGCGGAAAGCTGTGATGAAGAAATCCCAAACAAAACCGAGATGCTTTCGATGCTGGTTCAAGCAAGTGGATGTTAGTATTTCTTAAGCCTTACAGGGCCGACCAGCAATTAATTTTGAAATAGTGCCACAGTGGCACGCTGTCTGGCAGCTGCATTGAATGTGGAGGAGGCGGACCACAGAATGTCATAGAACGTTTTGGTAATTTCTTCAATGGCGGTAATGCTTCCTTGCAGACTCTTTTAATGTCAAAGATCTAACGAAAAACAGCATTGATCGACTTCATGTCTCGTATTGCCGCGAACTTGTCCATCGCACTCGGATCCGAGGATTCATACTACAACATTCTCGAAATTCACAACACGACTACGACGGGGCTGAGCGAGCCCCACATTATTGAGGTCCACGGGGACTATGACGCCTCCAGCACAAAGCTGGAATACCCAATCGACCAGATGGTATGGATGTCCTACACGTCCGATATACGTGAGAAGGACGCTGCCACAAATCTTGTTACAAAGGCAATATTTGTCCGGGGCTACCTCGCCTTGCTCTTTGCTACAAATGTCACGGAACAAGTAAAGCTCCTCCGAGACGGAGTATACGTATACGAAAGCCTTTCTGGAAGCGACCTCAGCCTGCATCTCACCAACTTTATCCTGTTCCGCCTCAACAGGTTGATCCCCGATGTCATGAACGCTGTGTTGCGAAAAGGGCATTTTAGTGATGAGAAATATTTGCTGGATATTGGTGCTGCTTCTGCCCTGCTTTATACTGGGTTAATGGATACTTGCGATGGTCTTGTGAGAGGTAGACTCAAGCCACTCTGTGTAAGTTATTATAACTCCATTTAATCAAAGTACACTAACACCTCTGACGAACATAGGGAGGACCTGAACTTGCAGACATTCTCTTTCAGCAGGTTCAGTCGGCCGCGATACTCCTCGAGCAACATATAGGTTGCAACTTCAATTGGTCGGCACATCTCATGAGTCCCTTGGAGAATCTTAGATCCATTACCATGACAACAAACACGGTCCTCACACTCGAGAGACGGTTTCACGATGCGAAAACCGCTTCTCCCAAGAGTTCGCCGTCAACAACTTTCGACGTCGAGAATACATTAGCTTCCTCGGCTGATAAACTGTCTATCCTAGACATTGGACTAGAGAATAGCATACCACCGGCAACCACCGAGGGGCTTTCCATCACTGGATCGATCCCATTCCATACTTCAGAGAAAAATCGCTTCTTTATTGCCACTGGAGCCGCTGGTAAAATGGCATCCCAAGTCTCGGATTCCTTTGATTTCACTCCGTGGAATCACTGGGCCGAGCTAAACAACGATACGTGGCGTCAATCCTGAGCCATCCATTCTGACCGTCCTGGACTACTTCCTGAACCGTTCATCTTTCTTTTCAGTTCTATTTTCTAATGCCATTCCTTTTGAACCACTTTCCTGAGTTCGGTCCCTAATTTGATGATGAAGTGAATATTTTGTTGCAATGCTGGACATGCAGCTCGAAGCTGTGGTTCCTGTCAATCTGTCCTTCCTTCGGTAGTCATGGCAACTCTTGATCGAGTACGCGGATACTTTGAATTTAGCACCTTAGCTATAAAACCGAGATTCATAAAGGATAACTGTTTGAGTGAATTGAATCCGATGAAATTTCCGGCGACGTTCGATTGTCGCCTCGCAATTCAGGCAGATGTACACGTGACATACACGGTTTTTGGGCTTGAGGAACATGGCTTGAAGGGAAACAGTGAAATGTGGGAGCTTGCGAATACAGATTCCCTCTTTACTGAAGATTGCGCTCTGCCGCTGTGGCTAGCTTCACTCTCACAACTAAATGAGCTCTGGGCAAAGTTGTTTCGGCAGCTACCAAAAGTTGCCAAGCCCCACTGAAAGCCTTCATTTCTCCCTCCCAAATATCTTCTGTATCAATGGGCACACAAATTAAGTGCCCCGTGCACTTGTAACATCGTGAAGTCCGCCTTTTCAAAGGCAGACTATAGATGGGCGTCGCCTCTATAATGCAAACCATCCAAGCAGACACGTTTGTACAGTACTCTATATGCCAACGCTATATTCAATCCGTACCACCCGTCCACCCCGTTTTTAGGCAGTTCTTGCCTACGTCAATTCCATCATTTATCGTCGCTGTCTCCGATCAGGATCTCTGCCTTTGTCTCTTCGTGTTGAGCTCTGCCATGCAGGTGTAGTCGTCCTAAAATCTGTCATAGCTTCCTCTTCTCGCAAAGGCGGTTGATCCCAAGAGGGCAATTGCGTAGCATAATAGCCAGTGCCTTGTCCACCACCATAGCTATTTGTATAGGCTGGGATCGCTGAGTATCCGCCTGTGGGATATTGAGGAGGATCATACCCAGAGGTGTAATTAGTAGTCGAGTCATAGGGTACCGTTGAGGAGCCCATACTCGGAGTCGGAGTCGGGGGCTGAGGCTGGTCTGAACCAGCTGCAACTGCATAGGGAGTTGCGTAATATGAAATGGCAGGCGAAGGCGGAGGGTAGCCGCTAGTGGAGCCATATGCAGAGGGGCTGTATACAGATGCACCCGGGTTCCAATCACCAGCATTTCCATACCCGGTCGTCGCCATACCGTAGCCGCCAGAAAGCGATGCATAGCTCTGGGGATCGAAGGAGCTATTCGAGGGTGTGAATGCCGGTGCCGACTCGTAAGTATTATTTTCTTCGGAAGCTTCTTGGAGATTGGATTCAGTCCCACCAAGGAAACACTCAACAAAGTATCTCTTCAAGCGTGGGATGTGCTCTGTAGGAATGCGGCCAACCTTCATGACCTTAAAATTATGCTCTATCGTATGAACCCGACCGAAGTTGATGCGTGACATCGGGTCGATGACCTCTCCCGCAGCTTCGACAATGATTGGGAAGGGATCTTTGACCAAATTTTCTCTAGGTAGAGGTGGTGGCTTGTTCTTCTTACTATCGTAGACTGCGGCGTGATCGCCAGGGGTGATCCCACGTTTATTGGTTCCTTGCCAGCCGTATGTGTTCAGTGGGGCACATGAACAACATCCTTTTTGTTCCTGGACGACAACAAAATGGCGAACTTTTGAGAAAACCTTTTCTCCCATGCTTGATGTGGTTACAAAAGAATCGTCTCGAGCATTACTCCCCGCAGGCTCTGCCCACATCATTTTGAAAACTCGTCCAACTTTGAAAAATTTACGTCCGTCATTAATGACTTCAAAACCTATAAAATTGAGTCAGCACCGAAAATGCTCTTCAATGTCTCGTCGACACTTACGACTGTCTGATTTCAGAGCCTGCTCCCGGGGTCCACTCGTCGCTATGGGGTTGCTCGTATAGGTAGGATTGGGGAGGGGAGTCGCTGGTCCTGAAATACGCATATTTTGCATTCGCCCCTCGACGGTAGCTGTGTCTGACGTTTCGTATTCATAGGTAGAGTTGTAATTACCGGTGACGCTGTATGCCATTTCTGCAGAGGTATTGAGTGGAGCATGGCCGGTGATATTCGCAGATGGATAGGTGGGGTTCGACGGTGTTGTTTGAGCGGGATAGTTGTCCCAATTCGAGAACTCGTGTTGCGATGTCGATGGTTGACCTTCCAATACTTCAGCTGTAAGTTCTTCTCTTAGGAATTCCATACTCACCACTGTCAGATTGAGGCACCAACTGCTGGGTTTGAGGCCGATCATATTGATACTCGGTTACCCCAGAAGCTGTCTTCCGAGTCTTGTACCAACCAAGTTGCTCATCATATAGCCAGTCAGACCAGGACTTCGTGTGCGATGCTCTTTTACTTCTGTGCTTAGACGTTTTAGATGACATCTTGTCCCGGCGTCTTCAAGGAGGTTGGAAGCTTCGGCTGAGCTTCAAGGTGTTCACCCAGAGACTCTGGAACCTTCGACGAAACCACAACGCGGGTGGCATATTACTTGAGGGGACCGAAATTTCATGTATCTGGTGTAGGGAACTATGTTGATGATTCTGTTGCACATGTTGTATGGCGTAAGGTTGGTTGAGTTGAAGCTTCAGATGCCACCAAAAGCTGGCCTCATATATTGCCTGAGGTTTAAATTGCTTTTTTCAGGCCTCAATCAACCACATCTCGAAGTGCTCCCCACTCTTTGCTGTCTGAGAGCATTCAGATACCAGCAGAGAAAACTTAACCATTCAAAAGCAGCCACCTCCCCGTATCTTATTCTTCAAATGCATGCTAGCCTCTCTTATCAGAATGCTCTGCGTATGTCCAAGATGGTACAATGGCTTCACCGCGGCCAGGTCCCTGCCGTGACGCGAGCCTAACTTGACTTTGCGGCCCAATCATCCAGCTCCACAATTACTATCATGTGCTGTTCTGCGCTTCCAGTGGTTAAATATCTCGTTTTTAGCCAGACTGTCATGTACTATGGAAATTTCCAGCGAAGCTTGTCAACGTGTCAGGCTTTGTGCAGAGAAGTTCAGCCACTCCGTTCGTTTTCGTGCTTAAGCGCGGCCGCATATAAAGAAAGAAACCTCGCGGTGTATGGTATTTCGAGCTGTTAATCCGGCCGCGTACCAAGAGTAGCATATAGCACACGAGAATCGCCCCGACTATTCATTCTTCCGAAGCTCTGTCGTGATATTTTTCTCCACCTTCCGATCCCCACCCCCCTTCTTTGAACGCGGTCGCTCCCCTTCGCCGAGTAGGACTCATTTCATTAGCTACTCTCAACACTCTCCCTCCCTCAAGTGGGCAGTCTCACTGAACATGAGTGGAATTTCGAACGAGTTGTACTGCTGCTATCCATGTTGGGCGGGCAAGCATAAAGTAAGTGCTCGAAGTTTCAACCCCGTCGACGATGTAATCTGATCAAGTTTATAGTGTGATCGGAGTACCTCCACCGGCCCTTGTACGAGATGCAATAGCCGTCTTCTCCGGGGAAGCAGTAATTTTCACGCGAGTCCTGCGCGGATGCCGGATTTTCCCGAACAACGTATGATAATCACAAACCCTCTTGTGTTCCTACTAACCCTGCTTAAAGGGATACAAGAACAATTGCGCAAAGAAGGTTGGTCGGAACTTCTACGTTCCCTTGATACACATGTCCCTAATACTAGTGTTCTGCACCTTGACTTCCGCTGTTCCTCGTCCAATGCCACGACAAATCAAACCTCTAGTCTCATGGTCGATACGGTCTCTCTCGACATCCGTGGTGCCTATACGCATCGCAACCAGGACCTCACCGCTCAACTCGACCAAGCACTCTGGCGATATTTCTCTGTCAAACTTGAAGCCAGAGAGGCACAGTCAGAACTCATTTACCATGCTGTTCTTGCGGGCGGCTACCTACATCTGCTAGGCTCAGCTGTTGCATTGTTTCCACAAGTTCGGGTATCGATGGATGGAACGCCTGTTGAATGCGAATCTGTTGAGTACCGTTTGGATTTGCAACTTAAGCGTCTTATCGTCTTCCGACTTGGCGATCTTATCACGGACGTCATGAAATCAGTTCGGCTCGATCCTCCATCTAGCATACAGCCAAGGACTTCCTCTATGCCATATGCTGCCGCCGCCATCTTGCAATATGAAGTTGAACATGCAAGAAGTGGTCTGGGCCTCAAAACGGGAGCATTTGCTGAACACGTGATCGACGTAAGCAATACTCTATTAGCACCTAATCTCAAGTATCATATTGACTCCTTTCACGATCAGTCAATATCAAAAGGCCCCACTTTGAACTGGCTTTCGACCATTGATAGTGAATTGAAAGACCGCCTAGCCAGAGACTGTGGCAGATACACTGATTGGAGATCTGTGTTTGAGGGGTCTACCAACCAACTTCGTCGTCGTGCAGGGCAAATATCAATCGTCGCTCATCTATCTCAATCCTTGTTTAGTCCTGAGCATCATAGAGAACCTCACATTCCCCTTCCCCCGCGCCCGCCGCCCTATGCTCAAGAACTGCAGCCTCCAATGCGACGATCGGCACCACGGAGATTATCTGGCCGAGTCTTGTTGATGAACAGAAATTCGACGAGTCCAAGCCCCGCACTCCCAAATTCCTCTTCATACTTTACGCCTAGTACTGCGGGAACGAATGCACCTTCCTCCACCACAACGGATTCATACACTCTTAATCCGCCGAATGGGCTCGCAAATTACCCTATCAGATCACAGAAGCCCCCTCGCTCTCCTCGTGCTTCCTCATACTATACGCCTCGTACAGTTGCTGGAAACTACTGGATTGGCTCTAGTACAAATCAGCAACCACTATCCAACGAATTTCTCAATCTTGAGATGTCCAAAACTTTGCAGCCTCACAGCAACCAAACTCCTCCCAGGTTCACCTCCCAGGGTGAACAAGGAACCCAGACCGAGGAGTTTTTTGAATCCCAGGTTGCTATCAACTCATTCCAGAGCGAAGAGGATGTCCAGGCTGGGATTTTCACGGAATCTTCATTTCCTTTTATCAACACCGAGGACCATGATATTGCCGGGGAGGAGGCATACATGGGTCCCGGTTTCTTTTTCTGACGTGGCCTAAACTGGCCCGACCCCCAGTCCTTGACTGAATTTCTCACCAAGGCCTGGGTCTGTACAAATAGATTTTCTTTATCTCCTTGGTTGAGGTTTCCTCCCATATCTTATACGACAGGCATGAAAGAAGGATCAGGCTTCGAAGACGATCAGCGGTCCATAGTTCAACGAATTTCCTTGGTTGGCATTCACAGGACACACAGCTACGATTATGACGTTAATGATATGCTCTATTTTTCTTTCATTGTGTCATTACCTTAGTACGCCTCACACTCTTGAGGTTATATCACAATCGAATGGGAACGTTCCACCAAATGAGTGTTCATGTGACGTGTTGAATGAACGATGGACAAATAACACGGATCCATCAGAGGAGGCTTAAACACCCACTTATCATTTTTCAAAATATTTGATTGTGTCTTGATTTTCCATTGTTTGAGTTGAATTACAAAGCAACAGATTCAAGTGGTCCGTGGAAAATCACAGTCCTTTGTCCAGATATTTACGCCCCATTCTGCTCTAATTCCACTGAGCTTTCCGAAAAATGGCTTATGTATTGGAGTTTCTTGAAAAGACTTCTTTTGGAAGCCCCAAAACATTGAATTGACAAAACACACTGGAGTCTTTGATGGCGCCTGAGAGTTCTGGTAACTCACTTGCAGGTAGTTGCCTTCTTTCGCGATTATCACTCCAGCCGAGCTCCAATTACTTTAAATTCTCACCCCGTCATGGTGCAAGGATTAAGATTTCTAAACAATCCGGAAATTCTCAAATCGCGGCACTAACTCAAGTCCACCATCACCAATTTGCAGCTAAATCAAAATCTCTGCTGTCCGTCTCAGTCGATCACTTCAACATAACTCCGACGCCATGACCGATGCTGTGCTACTTCAACTCAATCGGCTCCCCCGGCGATGACGAAGAATAGTACGAAGACCATGAGAAGGGTTACATTGTACGGCCAGCGACTTGGCACAAAGTCACTGTTCGGCAGAGTCTAATTTGATCGCTTACAAAAACCGTGAAGTATCGCAGTATTGGTGCATGGGAATCAAGGGCAACAGTCTCCTTTTGGATCTCGCAGGAGCGACTCCAAAACACACGAATACCGCTATATGGAAACCTGCGCTATCAAAAACCCAGGCATGACCTGCAGCAGCTAGAGTTCCACTTCCATTCGTGTTCAAATCCGTTGACCATGTTCATATTGCGAACGAGCCACGAGGCTTGCTCATCCATGAAAATTGAGTAAGGTCTGATCGTAGGCACCCAAGCAAAACCTTCCAAAATTTCGACCAGCGATAGAGGTGATGATCTCAGTACCGAGTAATATTATATGCTGAGATGCATTCGTCGATGATATGAGTATTTTCGAGCACTCTAGAGCGTGCTTCTGTCTGGCGGGTCTTCAATGGCGGCGAGTACCTAAAAGGTTGAGTATCATGCTCGAGGCTCTGGATGCAAGTATGATTTCGAGCCGATAGCCGATGTAGAAGATGGCGTGAATGAGACAGCTTGATGGAAGCCTTCTTGATCCACCTCTAGTCATCCTTACTGTCTCCTCCGGCTGCATTGTAGGAAGGAGACAGGGCCACGGGCTAATTCGAAATCCTCCATGGAGCGTCGAGTTCTCCAAAGACTTCATATATAAAGCTGCAACAAACCTTGAGACACCAGGAGCCAAACAATCAAACAAGATCTACTTCATCGATTTTGAGGTCACGGTGCGGTGCGAAGTCTCCGGGCACCATAACCATAAGGTAGGAATACATATGTGCCTGCAAAAAGCACGGGCTGATCAAGCGATACCCATCAGCAACTCTTCTCAAGACGAAAGGACTCATGCCGCCCTGGAGGTAGTAAATTTGATCGCCATTCTGGGCGTAGCAGTTTCCCGCAACAACTCCTGTATTTCCCCTTTCCGTGACAAACATTTGGCATCCGTGCACTAAGGAGAACATTGTTCGTTCAAAGGATATGAGCTTTGATGGTCCGTTTACAACATCCGCGAATAGATCTTTGGCTCCTGGAAATTTGCGCCAAGAGATGTATTGCTCATATAATGTTGGCGAAATTGCGAGGCTATCAGGTCCTTTGCGTAGCAGGGAGGAGTGAAAAACATCTGATTTTTGGATGGACGATAAAGAAATCGACGAAACTTTCTGCCAAAACCAGTTCTCCCAATCAATTATAATGTCCAAAAGTCTGGCTGTGAGGTCCGCAGGGTTGTTTAAGCCTGTCACTGCGTCGCCAACACTGCTCAACGACACGATATCTTCAAGAAACGATCCGGCCAAAACAAGGTGGGAATCATTTCTTTGGAAGAGACCTGATCTACTCCAAGATATATTGTTGCAATCGATATGTATATGCATAGCATCCTCTCGTTTTCGGAAAGTAGATGGTACATGGGTCATGCGCCATAACGTCTTGTCGTGAGCCCATGGCTGCCGTAAATCTGGCACCCATGACGGTAGTTCACCCGTCCGGCCGGAATCTGCACACGCACTGAGAACATCCAATGACTTTGTTCTGACAATTCGTTTAATAGCCCATTCTCTGTATACTGTCTCGACAGGCTTAGAGTAATTGATTTCAACGTCATCCGTATCTTCGACGACGCCTAAGATAGCATATAACTTATCACGAGGATCAGAACAACTCGCTCCTTGAGTATGACGAAGCACAGTCAGAAGGTTCGATGTGTTGACGTCAGAGACGGCGTTCAAAGTAACTTGGGTGACTCTATGTGCTCCCATGACAGGGAAGAACCTTCGAAGTTCCGTTGAAGTCGCTGAGTGGGGCCGGAGGATGAATCTCGCTGCGTCTTCGATTACGGACCAGGGAACCTCGATCCCCCCACATAAAAATATAGCTTCCTGGGACACACCAAGTTCCTGGATAATCCAGAGGCGCTCAAACCAAGATCTGTTGAACAGTCGTGAAAGGTGCGCCCAAGCATTGACATCGGCAAGCGGGTTATCATGGCGATCTTTCTGAGAACTCTCAACAAGCATCTGAACGACTTCTTCCGTGTTGGCAACATTGCTTGCAGATGATAGGTGCATTGCAATTTTGGCAGCTGCCAACGTCAGAGCATATGATCCTTGTTCCAAGAGATCTATACCCCAAATCTCTTTTGCGAACTGCATTCGTGAGTCTATGGGCTCGCTGTAGTCACCAAGGTATATAATGACTCTCCTAGCACCTTGGTAAATTGATTTCATTCTCTGGACCTGCTCGCTTCGCTCCTTCGTGTTCTTTTGGTCAATACACAGTGCATCAATCCACAACAAGAGACGTCGATTTGCTGCTTGCCCTGTTCTCCGCTTTCGGAGATTTCGAAGAGCTGAGTGGAGATTTGGAGTGACGTCAAATTGGTGACCAACGCGGCCACTGTTAAGAAAGATGGGAAGTTTCTGAGTATCGTCTCCCCAAGCGTAAGATAATGCTTCGTAGCTTGGGCATTCGTTCACGGAGTAGGTGTGTATGCTGCATATCATCATGCTTGTTGCAGCGCCAGGGTGAATTTCGATGAGTCTAAGGCCGGAAGACGGGTCTTCTAATCGATCATAGCGGTACGATCCTGGGAAAGAGAAATGTGGGAAGCCGTCCATTGGGACAATGGAGGCCTGCCTAGCATGAGTTGTGAGGATGAATTCGTCGTTAGTCCAGATGAATTGTAATGAGGCAACGAATAGAGAACTTTTTATATTGTGTAAAGACGTGTGGTAGTCGATGCCGGGTATTTTAATGTGAGGAGAGGATGGATTGAGAAGTTGGGGCGAAGTGAACGGCGCGTAGTGTCTCTGCCAGGTTGAGCTGCACAAGCGAGACTTGCAGCCGCAGCATTACAGTGATTTTCTCTTACCCTCGATTTTTTAGAACCCAGAATTTACCTTATTATAACTCGGCCGTTATGCTTGCATTCATGTTTATATAAAGTAAAATTGATAATTATATATATAGTAGCTATTATACAAAAGGGATCTTAATACAAAGCAGTTTTGGAGAAGGTGGAATAGGGTGCCACAATCGTATTTTAATGTTCCTTGCGCGTGAGCCATAACTTTAAGGCTAAAATAAATCAAAAGTCAGAGCATCAAAAACGCGATTCTAGGCACCCTTATATAGCTCCTTTAAAATAGGATTATATTAAGAATCATCATATTATATAAGAGAATTTATTATAAAGATTAATTAAGTAAAGTCTATGATTTTGAGGGTTCATAAATCGAGGGGCAAGGGAAAATTGCTGATTACACACTAGTTATGCAATTGGTTGTAACTAGCCTGCAATCGCGAAATCGCAACCACACAAAGCTCGCAAAATAATAAAATAAAATACCCACTTATAACACAATAACCATACACACAGATATTAAACCCTTAGATGAAATTAACCTTGATGCATACATCTATAATTAGATAAAAGGAATTGTATTATAAAGTTGTTTTAGTCAAGGAGTGGGAAGGCTTCAAAATCGAGTTTCTAAGACTCTGGGCGATTGGGCGGTAGCCGAGGAGGTAATAGAGAGCAATTCTGGGGTTTTGCCCATTTGTAATAAAGGCTTTACTTGAGCGTTCCTTATACACATAGGTAAAGATGTGTATGATTTTTCATGCAATGTAAAGTAATGGAGAAGAATGGTGGTTGAGATGGAAAAGGGCAATTTTCGTATTTTTCGCAATTTTTGTGTAGTTGCAATACGAGGCTAGTCCTGTAGAAAAGATTCTGCAAGGCTGTAGTTTCTCGGATTTCAAATCGAATCCTATAATTTGAGCTTCCATGTTTGCCACGAAAGAGACAGAGCATGCGCGAAGGAAAGTCTGAAGAAAGACAGCACTTTCGAGTGTTTTATCACACGTGAGAAATATGTTGCCTCTTGACTGACCCTGCTGCATGAACTGACAACCTGACCATTGATACCAAGCGTCGACAATTTTACTATTTCGTGTTTGTTGGTGCTGTCATTGTCATCGTCAAAGGGCACATCAGCTGCGTCCCAGACAGATCTGTTCGTTCTAACAACGCTGAGCCCTCCACACAGTGCGGTGAAAGAAATAAGTTTCTTGCCGCCCATGCCTAGAACTGGAGCTCAGTTTTCTTTTCAACTCCACGTGGAAACTCTCAGGTATTGGAACCGCAGTCTGGACTTCGAAGAGAAGCTCGCGACCACCGGCACCATGTCTCGGGACTCTGGATTCATGTTGGGCTTCGATATACGGTGCTGACGCCTTTGTAGTCTTCAATCAATTACTCCGACCTCCCTCGCACCCTTTCCTCTCAAAACCTCCACAACCTCCCCATGCCCATTTTCCACCGCCATCCTCAACGCCGTCCACCCGGCCCTCCCAACCCCTGCCCCTTGTCCCGCCCTCTCATCAATCCTTGACCCTCCTTCCACCAGCACCCTCACAACCTCCAAATGCCCGTACTCAGCAGCAGCCATCAGCGCCGTCCTCCCATGATACCCGCTTGGCTGCGCATTAACATCCGCTCCTCTCTCCAAAAGTAAGTTGACTGCTTCCAAATTTCCGTTGGTACAAGCAGCCTGAAGGGCTGTGAGGCCTTTGTAGCGGGCTGGAGGTGCATTCACGTTTGCTCCTGATTCTAGCAGTTTATGCATAATTGCAATGGAGCCCATTTCGGAAGCTGCTTGGAGGGGGGTACGACCGTGGTTAAACGCAATCCCCGCCTCCACCTCCGCTCCTTCCTTCAACAACATCTCTACAATCGCCAAATGCCCACCTTCAGCAGCAGCCTGCAGTGGCGTCCTCCCATTATATCTTACCGCCTCTGCGTTCACGTTGGCTCCCGCCTCCAACAAAACCTTTACAACCTCTTCATGCCCTTCTAAAGCAGCGAGAGCCAATGCGGTACGTCCCCCATTGTTGCCACCCGCAGCATTTACGTCTGCGTTGTGTGAAAGGAGGAGGCGGACGATGGAGAGGCGGCCGTGATGACATGCTGCTTGGAGAGCGGTTTGGCCGTACCAAGCGATGGGAGGATCGTTGATGGCTGACTGGTCAGTGGATATGAGGGTGGTGACGAGGGGGAGGTTGCCGGATGCAGAGGCGAGTTGGAGGGGTGTGGGGCCAGGCTCCTGGTTGCCGTCATTGACATCTTCTTCCTCGTCTTCATCGAAATCAGTTCCTGGTCCTCCTATCCAGGTATGATAGGAGTGGGACATGTGAGTTGACTTGTTAGACGTTTAGGATGTCGACGTGATGGATGACGAATTAGGAAGGTCACTCGTAGGCCTTGTGACGAGTGTTTTGCGCCGCATGGGCTTCGCACGTGATGGAGGCAAGGGCATGGAGGTTCGGACTTCCGAATTGGGCCTTTGAAGTTGGCTTGACATGAAACGATAGAGTTAGAAAGTTTGGAGAATCTCTCTTAAACAGACAACTGAGTCTGGAATATACAACATATAATACATTGACTTTCAGCTGAACCTCTCAACCTACTCATCCAGTAGACCAACAGTCCACTCCGTAATCTTTTCAACACCATGCCCATTAATAGCACTAATGGGAATAGCCTCGACCTTCTTTCTCCAGTATTCCTTCTGTCCAGAAGGATGTTCTACTCTTCCCTTTGACACGTCCTCCAAATAAACCTTCAAATTCTCAAAATTTTCCTTGGTACCAGGTAAATCCGCTTTCGTAGCAACTACGAACCAAGGTTTCCCCGCAATGCTCGGTACTTGGGGCGCCAGGGGCGTTTCGAAGTTTGGCCCAGAATTGACCACGATACTTTCCGAACGGTTGGCTAAAGCGTCTTCGACGGATGTGAAGGGACTCCATTTCACGACCATCTCGGAATTATCTTTTTCTTCTTGGATCTTCATCGATTCGTAGAGTCCGACTTCTTTCCACAGACCCTTTAGAGCTTCGACTGCGTCGCCGGCTCCGAGATCAATGACGAAAGCAAGAACGCGTGCTCGTTCCACGTGTCTTAGAAAACTGATACCCAAGCCCTTGTCTAGATGTGCATCTTGTATCAGGCCAGGAATATCCGCGATCGTGAAATTCGTTCTTGGCTCACCGGTCTCGTAGGAGGATTTGGCGAGAGGTCGACCTTTATGATCATCTAAGACCACTGTCCCGATATTTGGCTGTAGTGTCGTGAATGCCCAATCCCCAACTCGTGCTCGACTCCTGCTCATAGCTCGTAACAATGTGCTCTTCCCTGCATTCGGCAATCCAACGAGCCCAACATCCGCAAGAAGCTTCAATTCCAATTCCAGCGTAATCATCGTGCCCTGTTCCCCTTTCGTAGCAAATTTTGGCCTAGGGGCAGTCTTCGTAACAAAATGCGGATTCCCCAATCCCCCCACAGCACCAGCAGCAAGCAAAATAGGCCTCTTCATCGGCACCGATAAATCCAGCGAAATAGGAGCTTTAGCCTGCGCCATAGCCAAAGGCGATTTCCTCCCCTTAGGCAAAGAAGGGAATTCCGCAGTCGCAACATCCTCCCTTGTAATCGCCGGATACAGCAACCATTTCTCCCTATCCCATTTCCACGGTGTCGGTCCCCCTGCCTCCAACTTCCTCTTCTCCTCTTCCTCAGCAGCGTAGTCCGTTCTCTCAATCTCGCGGATGACTGTTCCGACAGGTACAGTGATGACTACATCTTCTCCCTTCTCTCCGCCTCGTGTTTTGCCTTGTCCGTTCTTCCCGCGTCCGGCTTTGATGTGGTTGCGTCGCGCGAGTTTGTGGAGGCTGGTTTCGCCCCGTACGGCTTGGATGTAGACGTTCCCTCCGCTGCCTCCGTCGCCGCCATTTGCTGGGCCGGCGGCGATGTATTTCTCGCGAAGGAAGGAGATGCAGCCATGTCCGCCTGAGCCAGCGTGGAGGGTTACGGTTGCCTTGTCGGAGAAGACTGTGCGGGAGTAATCGGTAGGAGGGGGATTGAGGTGAGAACCTTCTTCGTAGGTTTGGCGGGTTGGTTCAATGGAGGTGGTTTCATTGCGGCGTTGGAAGGCATTGACAAGGGATCGAGAAGTCCGTCCAGCTGTGGTGGGTATTAGGAAGGGATAGAGGAATGGGGTTAATGTGCCTTGTATCGTGGAACATCTTGGAGGCATTTTTTGGTGGCAGCCTCGAAGTTCGGTGAAGTTGTGGCTTCGGAATATTTTTGATATTGACAAGGGAAATTTGACTCTCGACCGCCGTATTGGCAGAGTTGGCGTTGCAGTCCACAGTAGTGATGTCTCAACGTCCCTAGACAAACATCATCTGTACAACCAGTCCCAAACCTATCACCAGATTCATATCCATTTTGCCTTCAGATGGGATACATCTTGTCACCCGTCTCCAATGGTAATGACCAAATCCTCTTCGAATCCTAACCTCGGAATAAATACTCCCCTACGCCTCCATGGCGGTGAACGGACAAACCATCTCCTCTGCCAAGCTAAATCTGCAACCGCAACCCATCAAGTCTCAAAAACCCGCTGGCCACATATCTGCTATTGGACAATGATCACCAATAACTGCAGCAGCTAGTTCATACACAGTTGGAAGACCAACCAGATCTCATGATGTGCTGCACTGCATCTGACACCCGCACGCATTCGAGCCACGACAACACACGCTTAGGATGTATTTTATTCGTAGAGGTTAGATCCACTCTAGCCTTTTTGTAAGTTGATTTCAACGACATGTCGGTGTTGGAAATTTGCAATCGGGGCGATTTGTTGCTTCATCCTTGTTTGTTGACCGTTTGCTCTCGAGGCTCAACAGTACTTTTCTTTATTCTTTCTTTTTTGTCTGGGCACTGTTTCAGTCACAGGTAAGGTGTGGGAGAAGGGAAGTCCATGTAGCGTGATCTGGGTCTGCAACATATATCCAGGTGGGTGATCTATCTCTATCTCACACGACACTCCTCTCCCTCTGTCTCTGTACCTCTCATCAGCCTCAATCATGTGTCCCTTTCCTCCCCATCTCAATATAATGTACCACTTCCTCAAAACTTCTCTTTCTTCCTCTTCTCCCGCCTTGATACCCCAACCTTATTGACGCCGCCTCACCCCGCCATCACCATCATTTCCAAGCAAACCCTTCCGTTCTTTCCAAAATCTCTCCTTCTTTATACCCCCAAAACATCAATCCCTGTCTTCAAGATGAGGAGAGTCCGAAGTTTCGAGCGGCGCTCCCCAACTTACCTACGTCCCGAAATAACCCTAACAAGACACCGCCGCAGATCGAACAGACGACGCATAAGAATGGACCCCGACTGCGCGATATGCAGCCAGCCTGCACTCGCGCGTTGCGAGTGTGAGTCTAAGGGTCTTGATACGGCTGTTAGGCAGGCGGAGCAGAGGATGATGGCTGGTGTTTTTACTGAGATACGGTTCGTTCTCCCTTATACCCTTCCCCATCTCCCCTTCTTCATGTTCTTGTTGATTTCTTGTGGGTGATGTTGGGGATGGGTTGGCTAATGATGGGTGAATAGGTCCTGGGTCCGCGGCCACGCCCAAGATTACATTCTCTCCTTCTTCTCCACCTTGACAACCCGGCGCAAAGAACTCCACGCCTCGCACATCCACCGCATAACCGACCGCGCATACCACTATTACCACGCTCCTCCCCACCCATCCGAACTCTTAGCCGCAGACGCCGAACTAAAGCGCGGGATTGATGAAGATTGGCGGGCTTCAGTCCAACGATATCCGGAGGTCTTGGAATATTTTTATTCTTTGGTGGAATTAGCGTTGCCTGGGGAGGAAGAAAGTTGTGTGCGAGACCCACCGCTGAGCGCCTTAGGGGGCGGGAAGAGAGGCGTGAGACTGCGGGAGGGTGGTGGTGATAGGGATGGGAGAGAGAGGAGGAGGAGTAGGATTGGTGGGGGAGGCGGGAGGGAGAGGGAGAGGGATGAGAGGAGGGATAGGGATGGGAGGAGGCCTGGGGTGGCGTTCGCGCCGATGCCGGGGTATTCGTATGTCCAGCCTCCTGGTCTTTGATTTTGCATGCTCGAACTGGGGGAAGGGGAAGGGAAGAGCGTCTATATAATGATTGCCATGAAATTGCTCTTGCATTTAGCGCGGGTGTTATGTTATACCTACCTTTCTCCCATTCTAGCTCATATTTAGGATATAAGTTTCGAGATTTGTGTTTGAATTTGCGATTTTGGGGAGATGGATGGTTTAAATGTGCTTTATTCACGAACTATGCCCCCTATGCATTGTCCAATATCCATTCTTCGCTCATTCTTCGCGCCTAGGCATGGAAGAGAAGGAGGAGCTTCTTAAAATACAGGCAAGAAGATGCAGTGATGCGGCAGCGCTGGAACGGAAAAGCTGCCCTGATGACCTGATAATGCTAGAAAGAGAAACTTTTTAAGTGAAAGAAATCCCCTTTGTCCCATCACCCCCATTCATATCCACACCCATAAACATGCGAGTCATTCCTGAACGGGTGAGGGCATACGAGGATGTGAGAACAAGGCTGGCGAGTGTGATTTATGCTTTGTCCTCAATAGAAGCGTCCTTGAGGTCCTTGGCGAGATCTTCGTCTGCTTCCCTGCTTATCTCGATTTCATTCTTGACGGATCCACCTTCGCCGACGGATGCTGTGGCTTTACCGTCGCCGTTGGCGTGGACGGGGGTAGCGGGTGTGGCAGGTGTAGAGGATTCCTCAGCTTCAAGACGCTCGACTTCCTTCTTGGCCTTTTCGATGTTCTATTGCCTAGTTAGCACTCATCTAGTTTGAACATGTGAAGTGTATGACTTACCCTTGCAGTCTGAGCATCTTGATCAGCCTTCCAGTGATCCAACTTCGCCTTGACCTTCTCTCGGACACCAGGGATATCGGCAGCAGACATAGGCGGGTCAATCTTCATGAACTCGCAGTCTTCGATGACGGATGGAGGACAGCTGTACTTAGCGGTAGAAGCGGCAGGCGACTCCGTAGCGGCAGCATTCTTGCGTCCCTTCTTTCCCTTCTTGCCTCCAGTTCCTGCAAAGTAGTCTTCCTCTTCCTTTCGGACCACCTTCATACCCTTGATACCGGAGTCGTCAACTGTACGTTGAGCTGTGGCTTGGAATTGAGATGGGGCTTGGAGGGGTGCCTTCTCGGCTGAGTAGGATGGGTCCAGGTATCGCAACAAACTTTCAGCACGTCTAATCTCGTCCAAGTAAGCCTTGTCGCTAGCCTCTGCAAGCATCTTCTGAGCACGCTCTTTTCGCTTCTCCTTCTCGAAGTTCTCACGCTCAACTTGACGACGTTCACGGGCCTTCTTACGAGCTTGATACTCATACTCCTGAATAGCACGGTTTGCTTGGTAATAATCATCCTTAATCTTTCGGATCGCTGCGAACTTCTCCTTCTGCTCATCGTTCAACTTGGTGCGTTCATCTCGAAGGGCGTTAATGTTCTTGTATGCATCATCCTGCTCAGCCTTGATAGTGTCCAACTCAGCCTGGATCTTGTTGTACTTGTCAGAGAGCGCCTTAGATTCAGGGTCGTCGAGAGTATCCCGCAGAGACTTCAGCTTAGCCTTTGACTCATCAATCTTCTTCTGCTGATCCTCAAAGCCGGCGAAACCCTTGCGCTGCTTTCGCAGGCTAGAAATGTCCGCAAGAGCCTTCTTCTCGTCAACCAGCTTCATCATGCCTCCATTGACCTGCTTCTCCAAACGCTCAATCTCGCGGTCAATCTCATCGACGTTCTTGAATGAGACACGGCTGCGTGCTGCCTTCTGCTCGGCAATAAGAGCCTTGAGCTTCTCATCTTCCTTCTTGATCTGCTCAAAGGTCTGGTTGCGTCCAGCTTTTCCACCTGCTTGTTGCTCGCGGATTTCTTTCAATTGGCCCAGGAGTTCAGTACGACGCTTTGCGGATGGGGAGTCTTTGGACTTAGGCTGGGCCATGTCCAATTTTGCCTTGTTTGCATTCTATAGAGGAGAAATAGTCAGTAAGAGTCAATGCAGTCTGCCGATGACAATGCAATCTTGCATCTCTAGATGTAGGGATTCACATACGAATTTGGCCATGGAGTCAGCATGTTCTTTTTCAGCCTTCTTGAGACTGGCCTTGTAGGCCTCCTCGTCTGGCTTCTCAGGCTTGACATTTTCCTTCTTTGCGTCAATTGGCGCAGCGGGGGTTGCCATGTTTGTCGAAGATGGTCAATGTCAGGAGGAAGAATAGGAATGATTGTGTAAGGAGATGGCGGATGAGGGGGTTAGATGTCCATTCCAACGGGACGTTTTGTATTGCAAATTGACGTCTGGAGTGGAGTGGATATTCTCGTGTGCGAAATAAATCAACTGGAAACGGATTGACTTCGGCGCTAATAATTTTTGATACGGCGGAGTGAATACCTCCTCCGCGCAAGTCCCTTGCAACCGAACTTTTTTGTTTGCGCCTCAAGAACCCTTTGAACCTCTCAACTCTAGTTCTGGTCTCCACAAGAACAACGTCAACTTGTTCCCTAGAGTTGACTGATCTGCGAAGCTTACTACACCTTCACGAATTCTCGACAATACTACCGAGATGTCGAACGATGAGGATCGCCAAATGAAGCAGCGAGAGGCTGGTGAGAGAGAGGCAGCAAGACTTTGGCGCGCATGGAGAACTGTCCACGAGATGGTTCAAGACAGGGGATATGAATTATCTGATGAGGAAGTGAAGATCACTCTTGATGAGTTCAAGAGCAAGTTTGGAGGCGCCGATGGCAGTGTTGAGTATGCGCCAACAAGCAACATCTCAAGTCTCTCCTATTGACAACTTCTCAGGCGTTCGCACATGAAGTTCTCAGCACGACCCAGCGACGCGATGTTAAAGCGATATGCAAACCCCCCTACTGCAGCCAAACCAGAAGGTGCCCCTCCTGACATCGGTACCATCTGGGTCGAGTTCCTGCCCGATTCCAACGTCGGTATCAAGCAGATGCGCAATTTTGCCCAATATCTCTCCCAGAACATGTTCCACACCGGCATCCTCATCACAAACGTCAACATTACTCCTGCTGCCCTCAAGATTATCCCCGCTGTGGCCTCTGAGACGAAAATCGAGTGCTTCCTTGAGCAAGATCTCCTAGTCAACATCACACACCACGAACTGGTTCCCAAGCACGTGCTGTTAAGCAAGGAGGAGCGTGCAAAGCTGTTGGAAAGATACCGCCTGAAAGATACGCAGTTGCCGCGAATCCAGCTGAGTGATCCGATCGCGAGATACTTGGGCTTGCGAAGAGGTCAGGTGGTCAAGATCATTCGGAAATCTGAGACAGCTGGTCGGTACGCCAGTTATAGACTGTGTGTTTGATTTGGGGACTTGGTTGGTCATGGATATGAGACATGGAGTTGGTCAGGAGTTTATTTGAGAACAAAAGCATTGAAGGCGTAACGGGGCAGCTGAGATAGCTCTCGAATTCGCGAATACCAAGGCCGATTTACCAACACCCCCCGTCCATCTTTGAGGTCTTGGACTGGTGATGTCTTTTTGACTCAGACATACATGCAGATGCAAGGTACAGACGTACAGACAGATACGAGTTCCTGCAGCTCTGAGGGAGGGACCTTCCAAGGGGAAGCAAAAGTTCACGGGCACGTGATCGATCTCCTCGGCTCACTTTCCGCTTCACTAATTTCCCCCGCATCTCAACACCTTGAATCGCATCTTTTGACAGATTGGGGCAAACTGCAACCGCAGATCGGGCACAAGTAAGTTATATCCGGTAGGTGCTTGTCTTTCTTTCATTTTCTTTGCTTCGTCCTGTTCTTCCTTCCCATCAATCCAATTCTTTCTTTCCATTTTGTAAGTCTTCAAGCTCCGATCACTCAAAATGCCGTTTAAAAGTAGACAGCCAGATATCGACCGTAAGCAATCCCCAATCGGCGCCGGGTCCACAAACTCGGGAATTCTCTTCTAACCTCTTCAAATTGCAGTCCCTCGAAACATAACAACCTGGCAATGGCTTTTCGAATCCCCCGCGTCTCCTCTCCGCACAAACCCCTCCACCCTTGCCGGCTTCACAAACGCGCAAACCAAAGAGCGCATCTCCTGGGCCGACATGAAGGCACACACTACGCACCTCTCCACCGCACTAGTCAAGAATTACGGTCTCCAACCAGGCGAAACAGTCGCCTTGTTCTCACCCAACACTATTTGGTACCCAGTTGCTATGCATTCTGTGTGTCGCGTCGCAGGCATCATATCCGGTGCTAGTCCTGCGTATAATGTGGAGGAGATGACATATGCGCTTAAGATCGGGAGAGCGAAGTTCTTGATGACCGTCCCTGGGAGTATAGAGGTTGCGATTGCGGCTGCCAAGGCGGCAGGGTTGCAGAAGGATCATGTGTTCCTGTTGGAGGGGAAGTTAGATGGGTATAGGAGTGTAGGAGATCTGATTGAGATGGGGAAGGGGTGTGGAGAAAGTGGGCAGGTACCCCCGTATCAGCTACCAAAGGGCAAAACAAACGGAGACCTTTGTGGATTCTTGAGTTTCAGCAGTGGGACTACAGGACTTCCAAAAGCGGTATGTTGTCCAACCTTGGTTACTGATAGAGGGAACGAACGCTGATGAAACAGGTCATGATATCCCACCAAAACGTAATAGCCCAATGTCTCCAAATCAGCCAAATAACACCCAGTACGCACAAAAAAGTCCTCGCAGTCCTCCCTTCCTTCCACATAACCGGGCTAGTCCACGCCCTCCACCTGCCTCTCCTCCTCAACGCAGAAGTCTACATGCTGCCCGCATTCACCATGAAAGCCATGCTAGACACCGTCACCGAATACCAGATCGGAGAACTACTTCTCGTGCCCCCTATTCTCATCCGTATGGTTCGCGATCCGATTGTCGATGAATATGATTTGAGCTGCATCACGCGGTTTTCAAGTGGGGCGGCGCCGTTGAGTGAGGAGATTATACAGCAGCTTAAAGCTAAGTTCCCCAACACGGGCTTTAAACAGGGATATGGCATGACGGAATCTTGCTCATGCATCACCGCTCACCCACCCGAAAAATACGACTATGAACACGCCCACAAAGTCGGCACAATCTGCGCCAGCACAGAAGTCAAGATTGTGGATGAAGACGGCAAGGAACTCGGTATTGGGCAACCAGGCGAGTTGCTTGCGCGAGGTCCGCAGATTACAATGGGATATCTAAACAATGAGACTGCAACAAAAAGCACTTATGATGAGGATGGCTTCCTGCATACCGGTGATCAGGCGGTTATTGATGAGGAGGGCATGGTTACAATTACGGATCGCATTAAGGAGATGGTTAAGGTTAAGGGCATCGGAGTTGCGCCTGCTGAACTCGAGGATTTACTTTTGGGACACCCGCATGTTGAGGATTGTGCTGTGCTGGGGATTAAAGATGATTATAGTGGGGAGAAACCGAAGGCGTATATTGTGCGGAAGAATGGAGCGCCGGAAGAGAGAGAGCTGGGGGAGGCGCTGTTGATGTATGTTAAGGAGAGGAAAGTTAGGCATAAGTGGTTGAAAGAGATCGAGTTTATTGGGGAGATTCCCAAGAGTGCTAGTGGGAAGATTTTGAGGCGCATTTTGAGGGATTTGGCGAAGGGGAATAGGAGGGGGACGGTAGTTGTTGATCAGGGAACTGCGAGGGCCAAGTTGTAGATTTGCACGAACTCCTTTACGATAATTCACTGCTAGTGTTGTATTAGTCCTAAAATAGCGAGTTTCGGCCCGTCTAACGGTGCAAGACTACCGCAATCATACTTCAAAAATCTTGAGCGGATGTCCCAGCGGACTCTCAATGAGTTCAAATTGTCCAATCAACTCTCTTTGCATAGAACAGCAAGCGAGGTCCATCTGAAAGGCTGTTTCTAGTAAGCACTTGCCGTACGACCAACCAATACTCATCCACCTTAGTATCAACGATTACATCTTCACTCCCGTATCGCTCTTCACTCCTGTATCACTCTTCACTCCCGTATCGCTCTTCACTCCTGTATCACTCTTCACTCCTGTATCACTCTTCACTCCTGTATCACTCTTCACTCCCTCCCCCTCTCTCCTATTCCTAGATTATTCAATTGCTCTATACGTTCGAAGAAGTCATCGTCGCTATTATCTCCATCATCTAGATTGATCGCAGAGGCAATAGGAGGAGGTTCTAACGCGTGAAACTTCTTCTAACAACCCTTCACTTGACAAAAGGGCACCTTGAAAATAGCGCACTGCCTTGTAGTTCGTTTGACTACTAATATCTCCTCCCTAGCTGTCATCGCTCTCTTGCGCTCGATCCTACAATATTCTATGTCGTGTAAGACACGAAAGACCCCCCTGTACGCGTTGCGGGAGCTAATATTTTAGGTGCTTGGCATAGGGGGTACACCAACTGCAGAGTAAGAGATACAGTACAAATCCATTGTGCGAGTCATTGCGATAGCGGTAGTAAGCGACGGTGACATTGGGCTACAGCTAATTTAGTAGGGGAATCCATGTACTACCACCCCTCTACGATGAATCCACCGACTCATAAGCCTCACCGCCTTACAAACGGTCTTATACCGAGGATTTTCCGGGACAGTGTGCCTTTTTAGGTTGACTGTCCCGAGACCGTTGGGCTACGGCTAAGCCGCCAAGGGGGCGTAGGCTGGTCGCTGTCTTTTGGGTGTGCAGGAGATGTTCTAGATCTGGTTGAAAAAACATTGTTAGACTCGTCGCCTCAAGCAATGCATGCCTATCAGGAATTGGAACATTCTTGAACCAGAAAAAAAAAATTTAAATAGATAGATATAAAGATTGAAAAAAAAGGACGGCTTGGCCGTGATTGCAACATTGTAGAGTGTACCCACTACGTTAAATGAGTAGCAATGTCTTTGGGAGGAAGTGACAAAGTGTGAAAAGTGTCAGGCTGGTAACTGTTCTCCTGCAAGATCTCGGCGACGAGTTCCTCATTGAGAAAAATTACACACCTCGTGCTTTTTCGAAAATAAGTTGATGCAAGGGCTCAGGGTAAGCCGAAGGATTTGCCCGCACATGCTGTGTCAGTTGGGACGGTTTTCGGGCGAAATATCATAGAATTCTTGACTAGCTTGATATCTAGGAGCGTAAAAAATCGGGATCAGCATTCCAACCAACATGCTGCAACGCACTTCTCGTTCAAGAGCCAATCTCTAAAAGAGCTTCAGCGGCTGTGGCGCGCACCCGGGGCATTTCTCCGTCTCCTCCAATTAGTGGCAGCAAAAGCTTTCGGGGCTCTACTTTATTTTTTGCGTCCAGAATTCATTCAATATTCAATCAATCGTTATAGGTTCTATTCCTACAGTTGACGCCTTTGCATGGTGCTTGTTCCCTGACCTTTGCTAAGTCTTCATTTCATTATTATCAGAGAAGACTTGGATTGTTAACTCTACTCCGACGGGCAACCGTTGCCAGCAGCACAGCAGCATGGCAGACGCATCTCCACCGCATAGTACGCACAGCAATGTGCAACAAGAATCTCGAACGAACGACTGGAGGGGACCTGATGATCCAGATTGTCCTTACAACTGGCCGAAGTGGAAGCGCATCTACATGACCAGCATTCCAGCATTTCTCTGCATCAACGTGTTAGCATGCTCCATCGACTCGAAATGTAGATTCTGACTCATGTAGGTCCTTCGCCTCTTCCGTTTACACATCTGGAGCCAACGACATATCAGAGCATTTCGGGATCCCCCACACAGTATCTCTGCTTGGTCTTTCCCTCTTTCTTTGGGGTCTTGGGCTTGGAGCCATCATCGCGGCACCTGTCAGCGAGTATTATGGTCGCAGGATTGTATATCTAACAACCGTTCCAATCTTCGGGTTTTTCATCCTAGGCTCAGGATTAGCACAAAACTTCGCTACTTTGGCCGTCTGTCGCTTCTTCAGCGGCTTCTTTGGGAGCGCAGTGGTTTCAGTAGGCGGAGGCACAATGCAGATCTCTGGCAGCCTACTCTAGCGGGATTTGTCTATCCTTTCTACTTCGTGTCTCCTTTTCTTGGCCCAGCCTTTGGTGTGACAGACTGTACTAGTTCTGTGGTTTTCCATGCTGATCTCTCCAGGACCTGTCATCGGCGGTTTCGTTAGCGAGGACAAGGACTTCTGCTGGCTAGAATGGGTGATTCTCTTCATGGTCGCCTTCAACTACCTCTACTCCATTCCCCAATCCGAAACCTACAAGAAAACCATCCTCCAAAAGCGCACACGCACGGAAGAACAATCCAATGCACTCCCACCACTCGAAGCCGCCGTCCCCTTAAGCGTTGTCGTCCAGCGCATCGTCCTCAAACCTTTCAAGATGCTCTTCGTCGAGTCCATCGTGCTCTTCATGACCGTCTACATGGCGTTCAACTTCGCCGTATTTTGCAGCTTCTTCGCTGCCTTTCCATATATATTTGGCGGCCAGTACGGCTTCACGCCTGGTCAGCAGGGGCTTACCTTCATCTCTATTGCATTGGGCTGCGTTATCGGCTTTTTCGCCGTGGTCTATATAGATCGGCGAACATACCCTCCGTTAGAGGCGAAGTATGGCGTCGGCGCAGTACCGCCCGAGTACCGTCTCTATGGTGCGATGGTAGGCTGTGCCCTCAACCCAGTCAGCCTCTTCTGGTTCGGCTGGGCCGCCGATGCAGGCGTGTACTGGTTGAGCCCCGTTGTAGCAGCTGTGCCGTTTGCGGTGGGTAACATCATGGTGTACAGCAGCGGTGCACTGTATATCATGAACTCATATGGATCACTACACGGCGCTAGCGCCCTCAGTGCCAATAGTCTCCTTCGGTATGCAGGCGGAGGTGCGTTCCCACTATTCACTGTGCAGATGTTCTCCTTTTTAGGAATTGGCTGGGCGAGTAGTCTGCTGGGCTTCGTGTCGGTGGCATTGGTGCCTGTACCGTGGGTGTTGTATAAGTATGGAGAGAGAATCAGGGCGCATAGTCAGTATATTACTACCGAGGAGCTGGTGTTGGGGAGCTCGTTAGTGGAGGTTACAAGTGAGAGAGAGTAGACAGGAATCTAGGTGAGGATGGAGTGTCAGCCCTTACGGACTTGTATACATACTAGAGCACTAAAAAGAATTATGGAGGTTCGTACCAACTTCATCTAATGCTCCTTTGTCGTCCTCTGCCGCAGCCTCTGCTGGCCATCTCGCGGTCGAGGGTTCGGTAACCGGGCCGGGTCATAGCCGTACCCGTGAAGCAGCGTTTAGGTCATGCTAAGGTTTACTCCCTCTTTCCTTTCTATCTCCAGGCAACAATGTGATCGTGATAGGTCTCTTCCTTCAATGTCCATACACGTCTCCTCCCTCTTACTCCATCTAACTGGGCACTTGTGCTGTCTAAAAATATCACATACTTCTAGTCCTCTAAGGTCATCTATTTATGCTTTAAATACCACTTCAAAGGAGCGGCCATTTGCTCCTTTGTAAGCCCTGGCTTAATAGTCCTCTTATAAACACTATATCCTTCTGCTTTCAAAGTCCGATAAACAGTACTCGCCTAGACCGGTACAACCCTTTAGTATGAGACACTTCAGCTGCAATTCGGGCACATGATCACTGCCGGGTTGTGGTGTTTCTAGTGACCACTTCCACTGTCTTCTTCACAACTTCAGGGCCAATTGCAAGCCTCCCTGTTCAAGTAGCGTCATCCACATGCTATGTTTTAAAAATACCGTCTAGAGTCTATCCACGTGATAATGCCTTAGCTTCAAGGTTACTTAAAGAATTATAAGGGATGCTAGTCTTTTGAGTAACCTTCCAAGCTGGCATATCATTTACCTATAAGTCAAGGCCATAATTCTAGCCCCAACTAAGTAGTTGCTTTTTGGCTTCTTTAGGCTAGTGGAGGATGCACGTGATGAGGGGCCAGATACTGGGAGTTCGGGTTTAGGGGAAGGTGCTCTAGCTCGTGGGATCCATTTGGAAGAAGAAAAGTCTCGATAAGGAGAATGAGACGTTGAACTAGGCTCAAAAAGATCAGGGCCATCGTCATCAGAATTAAAATAATGATTAGAGTCTATATAATAAAACTCTTCTGTATCTCGATAATTATAATTACGTAAAATCGTCTCAAAATCCATAGCTAAAAGCATATGGAAAAGGCTAAAATAAAGCTAAAGAAAGAGGGTATAGAGGGCTTTAAAGAGTGTAAATGCCTTCATAATATAGGTGTCCTAAGCCGGAGGAGAGGTCAAGAAAGAGGTGTGATATGATCCCCTTTTGCAGCTCGCTTAAAAACACCTTGTAACTATATTTTGACAGAAGTTGGGTGGCGAATTGATAGCTACTAAAGCCCATTTCATGTGCTTTCCAGTAGAGCTGCTCCGGAAGCAAGATACTTGTTCGACGTAGCCAATCCCTCCAGACAGATATCGATCAATGATCCGAACAGGATGATAGTTCATTTCTCTTGAATCATCGTTTTTATAGGTAGTCTCTTGAAGATAGGAATTCCTTCCTTTTGGTGGAGTCGAGGATAATCCACTCAGATCTGGTTTAATTTTCATGCACATCAAGACTAATACCTTGGGCACCGTTGATGCCCCTATTTGCCTGACCACCAGCGGCAACAACATTGTAGCATGCCCGTCCCTCCCCCCCTCCCCTCCCATCACCCCCAAAATTTTTTTTTTTTTTAAAAAAAAATTTATTTTAAAAATTAAATATTATATATATATTAAAATATTCTTCTTTACCCTACCGGCGGAATACTGGAAATATAGCTAAGTTCCAAGACTGCGGGCCGAGGTCTTGTCAAGCTGCGGGCCAGTGGACGAGACGTTCACAGGAGCTTCTTGTAGCTCCCTCAAAATCAGTGAAGTAGGCTGCCCTTCCCTTCCATCCTGCGTGAGAGGGACGTGATGATCTCTATTTGCAGTTCAATATCGGTCATCTCAGCTTTCATAGAGCTCTTGATCTGGGACTCTATTACTTCCCAGCAAGCCCTTATTCCTGCCTCTTCAACGATCATTATCATCAGTTTTAGATCTGCCTCTGCCTAAACTCCTTGAGGTCCACGCATGTTATAAGCAATGGATCTCCAACGGGATATTGTTTGGCGTACTAGGGAGGCGATTTTCGGCTCGAGTCGCTGAAGACCTCTACGAAGATCTGTATTGAGTTGAACGATTAGCGATCTTTCTTAGTATATTTATGAAGAGTTTCTTATTTCTACTCTGATTTCGAGTCCACTTGGTCGTGTTACCTTTCCTACAAACTCGTAGATTCTAACGCTCGGTGTCCTTGTCTCGTGTTGCTAGAGTATCTACCCACTCGAACTTATCGTCAGATCCTCTGTAGGGTAAAGATACAGTTCGACGCACGTTAAACTCGATCTCACACCTCTTAAACAAGCTTTGCTAGTCATTTGTTAAACTCTCAATAATCCCATACGCTTTGTCAGAGCGCATTGGCCAAGGTGAAGAAATACCAGGGAAGGCTTGTTGGAAATCGTCCTTTTCGGCAAGAAAATGCTCGATGCTACATTGGCCCGTAGCCAGATCAAATTTTTCAAACGAAATATTTCAATAAAGGGTCTCGTTATTATCTGGATACCCGTATTGGACGAGAATTTAATTTTCTATCGGAGACTCGCAGTAGAATATATGTTGCACAGGCAGAGGTTGCGGTTAGAAATTTTCGATTCTTGAAGAATCCAAATCCGAGTGAACTAGTTAAGATACATGGAAGGCGGCATATCGAATAGTGACTCTCTCTCGTGTGCTTGGTCCAATGAAGTAGTCTGAATTGGTTTATCCATTATGAGTGTTTAAATTATATATTGATATTTGAAATCGATGTTTTAAAGCCATTTTCTATCATGGACCTCCAAATTATCACCAAATCCATAACTTAAATTCTGAAATGGCATACTCAGCTGGAGCCGCAACTGGCCCAACGAACCTCCTGATATCCCGTCCGCGGGCATAAATTCCGCATCTTCTAGAAGATCTCCCCTTTTTCCAAAATTCGAGTTCAGCGGGGCTGAGAAACATGGCTCAGACTGTAGGGCTACCAACCTCAGCGCCCGAGCTAAGGATTGTAGATTATAGGACTAAGTTGAAGAATCGTAGTTCACGACTCTCTGTGGTGAATTGTTGAGTGCATCGCTTCATGCCAATCATACGGCACTGTTGCGTTCACATATCTCACACAAATCTGCAACCAGTTGCGTACTCGAGCCGGGAGCTTCAACCAGGACAGTATGTGCAGGTGTTCGGACAGAAGTTGGCCGGCAACAGCCAGAGGGAATGCCTTTACTTATAGTGCTTGGAGAACAGATTTTCACAGCGCTTTCGAAACACGGTGGTTGGGACCGGGCAGGCCGTCTTGCGCGTCGAGGTATCTTCGTAGGCATAGTAGTTCCGCGTGGCAAAATAGCCCGCCAATAATGATGCCCGGAGGGTGAAATTGTAGCCCAAATTCAATTCACATACCGCAGTTCCTTCACCCTACTCTCTCGATATTACCATGAAATGGCCTTTGACCTTATTTGGACCTCGTTAGATAATGACGAAGTCCGCTGCCGACAAGTCAATGTTGCGGTGCGCTTCTGCAAATCACTCTTCCACATCACACCCTCGATTCTAGCCCAACCGGGGACATGTCCATCTTCAAGGAAGTCTTCTTCAACCTGCATAGCCCATTGGACCATTCGTCCAGCAAAAAAGGAATCCCAGATCCCTTCTCTCCATGGTGAAGAGAGAAGTAAGGAAATCGTCCTACGTCGAATGGATTTATTGCGGCACTTCAAGCCTGTCAAGTAAAGCGGAATTATAATGCCCGTGTCAAAAGAGAAGTTTGTTTTTTTGGACAAGGCAGGGTGGCCCATGGCATTCACGACCTCCTCTGAAATGTCGACAATATCACTGAACACGTCGTCGTAGGGATCGTATACTGTTTCCTCAGGACTTGCCGATATAGACATTACTGAAAGAGATACGTAAACGATCAACAGCTGTACTTTTGAGGCACGTGACTTTGACCACTCGAATGCCGCAATATTCGTATACGATTTCGACAATGGCTCAAAAGCTTCGAACCATTGAAGTGTATTGGCAACGAGGTTTTCTTGCTCTATGGCGAATTGAAAGTCTCTTGCCCTTTCTTCCTTTGTAGGGAGCATACCAGGGTAATCTGATCTGGATTTGGGAACATATTTGGAGAGAAAGTACGAAGAGCGTCGAGTCAGGTTTCGGTGATATATGAATGCTTCCCGGAACGAGGTGAATACTGCTGGCATTGGCTCTGACTCGTCCAGCCGTCTGCTTCGGTTTTCCAGGATCTCGCCGGTCTCAGGAGCCTTTTTCTCAGCGAAGAAGACAATCTGAATGGCAAGCTGAGAAAAAATCTGGATCAATTGTTCTTCCACGAGTGACGGTGGCGCTGGTGATACCAACTCCAGTAGATCCCTCACAGGAGTGTCATTTCTAGATTTCCACGCTTGAATAAGTCCAATCGCTGTCTGAATCTGCTGAGCCGCTAATTGCGGACATCCATTCCATGCCTCAAAACACAGTATGACGAGACATGTCAATAGAGTGATTCTTAGGTCCATCGTTCTATTCGAGGTCGCAATCCTCATTTGCTTGATTGCTTTGGCATATTGTCTCAAAGCATTCTGGTGATGTTCATTCGGAGACTTTGCAGAAGTATCAAAAGACAACTTGTCAAAGTCTCGTGCAGTCTCAGAGGTCTTGCCCAATGCTCCTATCGCAACAACAGCATGGCGAATAGAAGGCTCCGACTCGCAAGCCTGGAGTAAGATCTCGCGCACTACCTCCGTTTCGAAGCTTGGAAGAATCTCATAGGCGGTCTTGGAGCAAAAGAAATCAAAATATCGATGCTCTTGGTCGCTCCTAAACCTCGAATTGGATGGTTCGGTCAATAAAGGCTGAGCTATTCCCAATTTTGGGATTATTGGACGGGCCTTGGTGGCAGAGATTGAGAGCTCTGCTGGTGGCTTCGGGTAGCCATCACACTTGACTCCAAACTTGATACAGCGTAAACAAAATGGCTTCTCCTCCCCACACTTCACTTTCCGGATCCTAGAGCAGCCAATTAGCTCTCCGATGTTGTATACGGAACTAGGAACATGAGTACGTCAACTCACTTGCATGTCAGGCACCCTGTTTTGACCTTGGCAGTAGATCTTCGCTCTCTACGGGTCGTAGAAACAAATCTTGGACGTGGTCTCATTGTTGATTACACTTGAGGATGAGGGGAACGTTATCGAAATTCGCCCGGGCTCAAATTCGCCAACGGTCAGAATGATATACGTCGCGATACATGATCTGCAGTACCTGCCGTGAATCCTAACTGCTTCTGCTTTTAGTGACAGGGGTCCGGTGATGTGATTGGCCAGCTCGTACTCATCGTAATACCGGCGAATGAGAGTTTAGAAATCTGACAGGATGGGCTGCGGGTGCATCCAAGGCTGCCGCGCCCTAACTAATAGCCGGGCGCTAAATCACTCCTTTTAAGGCCTCCGGCTGAAAGTCGGCGAAAGCGGGTTGTCACGCTATTCAAGCACCAAACGAAGCATGACAAATTTGCTTTCGCCGACTGTAAGGAAGGGCCACTACAGGAGTGATTTAGTCCGACTATTAAAACTAAACCAGAGAAGATGAGATTAGAGTCGGTGGTAGTCCGTTCTTAAACCCGTCACCAAAGTCAACCCCGGCACGTGTATTAGGGTCTTTACTCTGGGACGTGTCCACACCTCGGGAATAGTCATCACTTCTACTGTGATCCATTACATGAATGCCTACGCTGCCTTGCTCCTACCTCAACTAGGGTCTCAGCTAACATCTAATCGGGCACAGCCCACTTGTTGATAGCACTATCTGGATTGTACGGAGAAAGGTGCTGGGAGGTACGTATTCGTTGCGGTACAACTTGTAGTATTACCTAGAGACGGGGAGATAGGGCGTTGATCCATGGCGTCTCGAGGACAAACTCAAACTTGAGCGTTGAGATTCTACGCTGTTGTGTAACTTTTGACGATAGCTCGTACAACGCAGAGATTTTAGACGATGCGCTGGAAAAAAGGGACCAAATCTTTTGTGAAACGGACAAGCATATGAGTAAAGGGAAATTGCATGGAGAGGGATTGGATCATGCTTGGACAGGCATCATTGGCATGATGGGAGATTCTATTCCTTTCGTCGGTCAGGTGGAGGGATTGAAAGGGCAATATAAGTGTGCTGGATTTCGTGGACATGGAATGGCAAGGATCTTTATGCGCGGCCGTGGCTAAGTTGGCGGCGGAAAGGATGGGGTGCCACTGGACTTCCGGAGTGCTTTCAGATGACCGAAGAAAGGCTGCAGAGGATGAAAAGTACAAAGTGGTGGGCCCATAGCAAGGTTCGGAGCGACAAGAACCGCCTCCTGGAGGCGATAGCCGACATATGTTACGGAGAGAGCGTACTATTCCCCGAGGCTTCAGTCAAAGCGATTGCATTCATCCTATAATTCTAAAGGAACCCATTCATTCAATACAAATAGAAAAGACAAGCCATCGATGCAACCAGCAACCCTTCCCATGCATGCAACGAACCCAAAAACAAGCAAACACCAGCCCAAGAGCCAAAGCAACCAGTCATGAACACATATCTACATGCGGCTTTCATCAACATCTCCTCCCACACACTGAGAGTTTCCATTCTACCTCCCTCAACCAACAACAGCCTTCATACTCAAACTCTCCAAGAACCCCGCTAAATCCTCTTTCTTAACCTCCACAACACAATGTTCAAAACTATCAATCCTAACTCTTGCATTCGTCTCCTCCACAACCTCCTGGAACGCATTTCCGAATTTATTCCTCCCAAAGCCCTTCACTTGTTCCTTCTCATCGTCCTCATCATCCTCTTCGTCAGATGAAGAATCAGAAGCTTCGGACTCCGTTTCATCTTCTTCCTCTCCATCTTCACCAGCAGCAGCTCTCCTAGCCTCCCTCTTCTGCTCCTTGATCAACTCTTTGTTCTTCCGCTTCTGCTCTTTAGCCTTGGCCTTAGCTTCCCGCTTCTCCTTCTTCTCCTTCGCCGCCCCACGATCTCCAAATCCCATACTTCCACCGCCACCACCACCCGTTCCAACAACCACGTAAACACCACGATTTTCATTCAGTCCCGCTACAACTAACGGAGTTCCGCGACCACCATGACCAAGCTTGCCTTTACTTTCTCGTTCCTGCTCAGCGATAGCTTCGCCGATCCAGAGTGCGAGTTTGGTTAAGGCAGCAGGATGCGTGAAGAGCGCGACGTCTGGGCCGTCTTTCACGACGCACATTCGGAAGGCGCGGAGGTGGCGCAGTTGTCGCTTTTCGATTATCGAGGTGCCAGTGCGGAGGATGGCGCGGTGGAGGTGTTGGGCTGTTGGGAGAGCGGCTTTGAGGTCCTCGATGCTATTCATTCTGTTAGCTAGCTCAAACATCAAATCTAGGAAAATCAAATACCTTTCAAGAGCATCATAAGCAGCCCAAAATCGTCCCACCCACTCCTCGCCTTCCAAAGTCCCATCTTCATCCGTCGTTTCTCTCGCCTCTCTGCGATCGAACCCGCCGTTCTCGAGGGCTGAGACGGCTTTCTTGCCAACTTCCAGGATAGCTCCAACCACTACGCCGACATCTTGGGCGCTGAGAGTGGCTCGCCAGCCCCAGCTGCGGACGAATCCCCAGCCTTCTTTTGTTCCGCCTCGGTCTTTGCCATCGGTGTCTGCTGCGGGCACTAACTCATCGAGCCCATACATCTCAGAGTATTTCAATAGCTTCGATCGAAGGCCGCGTTTCACCTCCATATCCATGTGCGTGTAACTTTGCTTGCATTGTACCAGACTAATACCCATTTTTGCGAGAAGTTTGTTGAGTCTCTTCCGCCCTGCATCAGACCAGATGTGTAGTCGTGCAGACAGGTATGGAGAGTGAAGCATGCTGTCGTACAGGCTCCAATGTCTGATTAGGAGGAACTTGGGTTCGGGCGATAATCGGATGCTGGTGTCTGTTGGACTTCGTGCTGTCGTAGGGATGATGCCGCTATTTTCCGGTAACAGGTTGCGATTGGAGCTGTAGTTGGAGTCGGAAAGCTCAGGGGGGTTCAGGCGCCGTACTTCATCGCGCAATAGTTGTCGTATTCGTGATCCTCGCGTTCCTAGCCAGCCGTTGGGTGACGCGGATGTCTTTTGCGTGGATATTGCTACGCCTACTGATGATCGACCGTAGAGTTCCATTGATGTGACGCCCACAATTGTCATCCATAATAGGTCATTGTCTTCTCGACCCAGTTCAGAAGCCAAGGAGTACATCATGGATGATATTGGTTCCGAGTATGATGCTCCCAGGGAGTAATATGCTTGCAGTACGGACTCATTCTTTCGACGCAGCTTCAGTAGACGCCGCCGTAACGTTCGTGCAGAAGGTTGCCTAGGAGGTTGTGCTGGAGTTGGAGAAACAGATCGGGATACGCTGGAAGCAATCCCAGAAGGTCCACTCAGTGACATGAGGCCGCGTTTGGGTGGACGTGAAGGAGAATCTGGGATTGGGCTCGACTGATGTAGATGTTAGCAACCATTCGTAGTACTCAGAATTTAGCCAAGCCATACCGAATTACTTCTCCGCCGTTGGCGCGGCCTGCCATCATCGTCGCTGCTCTCGTCTTCCTCGTCTCGATCCGACCATGACTTTCTCTTCTGTCCCGGTCGCGAGTTTGTTGGAGCAGATTCCTCGTTCTCGCTCTCTGTATCGCTTCCATCACTATCATCGTCGTTGTCTTCCACCTCGGGCATATCCACCAAAGCCAAGTACGCGTCTCGTTCAGCATCTAATTCCTCCTCGATATCTCCATCATCGAAGACAATTATGCCTCCCTTCCCCGGCTTGTAGTCTCGCTGTATCATCCCCCCATCAACCCCTGGCTGCTTCTGATTTATGAGCTCCCCACCCTCCTCAATCTGCGGTAGAGTTGGGATACCGCCAAAAACATTTCCTAAATTCCACGGCCGTCGCGCGTCAACAACCCAGACTTCGACACCACCATAACTACTCTCGTCTCCTTCCGCATCAATGCCCAGCAGACCTCCTAGATCCACTAATCCACCGACTCCTAAACACACAACCACCCCTCCACTTCCACCTTGGCTCTCCATCATCGGTCTGATAACATTTCGCCCCGCCTTCTCTAAGTCGCCATAACCTGCAATTGGCTGGATCTTGTGCGGTATGTAGTCGCGTTTGAGCAGTTGGGTAAGGATTCGACAGCCGCAAAGCGCATCGGGTTCGAGGGCGACGAGGATCAGGATCGGTGGGGAGAGAGGGTGGTGGGTTCGTTGGAGGTGGAGGTAGAGTGTTGAGAGGAGAGACCGAGGGAGATACATCGTTATTGAATGTTTGTCGCGCCGGAAGTCATTCCAAATCCAACGGAGACGGAGAGGGAGCTTTTGCTATACAATTGCTCGTCTCGTGGTCCGTAAGTCGCGATTTCGCGGGTCCGGTGGACGCGTTTTGGTGATCGCGGTTGACGGGTTATTGTAGTGTGGTGGACATTATATAGAAATATATGCAACTGGTCGGATGAGGCTTTTTTGGGCGCAGGAAGGAATTCAATCGTTTTTACAATTCAAAATAGGTGGAACGTAAGTTTTGGTGGTTCTGCTTTTGGAGTTGTAGTCCCAGTCGCGCTTCCTTTTGGGACGCGACTTGGTCGGCCGCTAAATTTCTGAAGGCAAGGATCATTTCTGACGTGCCTCTCCACTGCATCACTCTCATGGCGACTTAGGTACTATTAAAAAAGGTTCCCTGCGCCCTTGATCAAAGAGGACTGCATTTCCTCTTTTCTCTGTTTCACAATGATGAATGAAGCTTCGTTCCAACGATATGGTCAGGTGGCACTGCGTGCGTACCCAAGGAGCTGAACCTTCCCGTCGAGGTGTTGACGGCCACCAAGGCTGAGGTCATTTCACTGATAGCTCTGGCGTTTCAACTAGAGAGTACCAAAAATCTTTTCTCCCCAAGTATCAATCACGCCGCCAGTATCCCGTGAAACAGGCTCAGGTTATCGACCCGATAGATCCCAGGGCCCAGAGAATCAAGGCCCTCAACTGGGCACGACGCAAAATGTCGCGAGAGCAAGCCACCGGTATTCCCAATTCCCCTCTCAGGGCTTCGATGAATATGAGATTTGGATCGTCTTCTTCGGGAGTCCTAGGAACGAAGGAATCACGGGCTCATCGAGGTCTAAGCCCTATTCCACTACCAAGGTCTATCTTCTGAACCAAACTTCTTGGCCTAGCAACTTTGATACTGCTTCTCGAGTCATCCAAGCCAACCGCATGGTACCACCAAATCTATGCCTTCACTGCTGAGTATTCTAAATCGACTGGGTTGGAAGAATGAGAGGAATGCCAGATGCACGGCCATTAAGTTATCCGCATTGCAACGATTTGACTAGGCTTCAAGCCTCAGTTGAGACTATGGTTGTAGAATATGCTTCCTGTTGTTGGAAAGTCTGCGGAACTGTGAGACCAAGTTCTCATTCTCGAAGGCAAGGAGGACCGGTTCGGAACCCATGGCTTTCCTGCGCTTATGTCTCAAGACGACCAGCATCACAATAACTCTCTTCCTATTAAGTGGGACTTAGAACTGATTCGTAGCAGTGATCTCCCTTCAAAGTTTCCAATGGTATCTCTTATTCCTATGGCCTATGCAGGTGTCAAAAACCCCTCCCTACATAATGAAACGGGCTGATACTCTGACAGCAAACCCCGAAATCAATTACGACTTCGCGACATATAGAAGAAGTGGCCAATTTGAGATGACATCGTTGCTCAATTATGACTACGCAAGCCTCGAAAAGAAAATGACTTCATATGAGGAAGCAGGTGGGCTGACGGAGGAGGACTACTTTCAAAAATTCAATGTGACCCAATGCACAGACGATCTATGTTATCAACATTGTCTGAAACGATGCGAAGTCCGTCCTGTCCCTAGCGTATAGTTGGTTTGGACTCTTTATCAAAGGGTATTTCCATGTGGATGGTCCTTCCGGACGAAGGCCTTGTCAAACCACGAGTGAGCCCTGTCCTATGGCTATGTCCTCGAAGTGAAGGACGATATAATAGGCTCTAGTTTAGTCTTGTCCTTCCCTCTCTCGGTTGTCTTCATTAACATCATTAAAATTCGGGAGCCCTCGATCCCCGTGACCGCGCCCGCCAGAACGCGCCCCACTAGGCCTCCTAAGGCAAGGCGCCGCCCCCAGACTGCCCCTCCTTCCTGATCAGGCGTTAAAATTTTAAAGGTTATTATATCATAAGCTGACTTCGTCGGTTCAGGCCGCTGGATTCAGCAGGTTTTTGTCGTTGTTTTACCGGCCTAGACCCGCTGTCAGAAATATTGCCTGAAACATCGGTATCTTCAGTACCGATCTGACACGACTCTCGGACCCGATGTCTGACCTAATATCTGACCCAATATCTGAAAGCTCTATAGACTCGGCCGGAAGGTACATATATACAAGCTGTATATAGCTTTATATACAGGCTCAACTAATAATAGAACTCAAGTAAGAATCAAGTCAAGTTCATCTAGAGAATCACTTCCTCGAAGCTTATTACTAGCGTCCACGTAACCCTACTGCACCTAACCAAGCCTATATTTCTGCACCCGCGCTAAATAGTACAAGTCACGTGCACTTACCAACTCGTAGACGCCATTTCCGAAATCTTAAAAATAGAACAGGATTGGCTGCTGTACCTTGGCGCCCCCCACTATTCTTAATGTGTTTAGAAGGATGTGTGGTGCAGAGCTTGTGGTATTCCTAGAACCTAACCCCGCCATCCCCAGCTGCGAGAAGAGGTGGCTGACAACACTAAACCCACCCTCACCTGTAGCTAGCCCCTGCTGCTTTCAGGGCTGGTGCAGCGGCAGGAACCGCCATAATTTGCTCCTTCACAGCCACTTCCTTGGACTCCGCTTCTTCCTGTTCATAGTGATATATCTTTGGAATGAACAGATCCGCGTCTACTGTTGTATATCTGGCCTCCCGTCTTCTTCTACCCCTCCCGTCTTAAAGCACGCTAACCTCCGCTACCTACTTCAATTCTCACTATTTACAAATCGTATCTCTCCCCCTATTTCTTGACTGTTTAGTTCACATATCTCAAGATAATGCCACTTGCAACTCCTACACCGCCAATTTCAACTCCGAGAATCCCAAGCCCGACACCAACCGCAGCCGAAGCGCGAGACGATCGCGATCTCTCTGCAAGACGATTTCGACATCTCTGTGCACATGGTTCTCAAGCCGAGATCGAGGAGCTTCTGGAGCAATGGACTGGCTCACCCGGTGAATTGAATTCCCCTTCCCCTTTTGGTAGCCCTCTGGCGGAAGCAGCAAGGCACGGGCACAGATCTCTACTAGAGTATCTAGTCAATCGTGGATTCTCTCTCTTTAGTGAAGGCCCGGAGACTGTTATCGATGCTGCAACAACTGGTGCTACTCAAAGTGGAGATACAAAAGTTCTTGATCTATTGGTAGAACTTGGTTGGGACGTTAATAGCGCGAATTCTACTCATAGATCAACATTAGCGTAAGTCTTACTTATTCTCACAATTACTAAATTCATTTATATCACTTGATTTTGTAAACAAATCTCTAACAATTGCATGAAAATAGACGTGGTCTGAGTAATGAAGATGTTGTTCGCTGGTTCCTGGCCCATGATGCTGATCCGAACGGCGCTAGCATACACGGCTGTACGGCCACAACAAGGGCGGCGGCGTACGCTCCCCTCCCTGTAGTAAAGATGCTCGTTGATCACGGCGGAATTATTATCGGTACCGATGCTGTGGCGAAAGCAGTATCTGGCCACAATTATGGAAACCCAGGCCGGCTAGAGGTGGTTGAATACCTTTTGGACATGGGTGCCCCTATTGATACTTGTCTCTACGCGAACTCTTTTAAAGAAGTTCCCTCTCTGATCACTATGTACGGACTGGAGACTCCACTGCAGCTTGCAACTAGGGAAGGGAAACGGGATATGGTTGAGTTGTTGTTAAGGAGAGGTGCGGATAAGAAATACGAGGGACGGTATTTTGAAGGTTATAGTATTAAAGGAGGGACTGCGCTAGAGATTGCGGAGATGAAGGGGTTTGATGATATTGCAAAGTTATTGAGAGAAGACTAAAGACATAATAACTACCTCTGATACTATAGCATTAGTTTTAACTATATGGGCTAAATTTTGCTTATACATACTATGGCCGTTTAACTTAATACGTATAAACTCTATGTGAATTTTTCTTCTGCCCCAAATTTTTTTTTTAATAAATTTTTTTTAATTAAAAATTTAATTTAATTTTTAATTTTTAATTTTTTTAATTTTTTAATTTTTTTTTTTCAATAAAAGGAGGAAGGTCACGTGCCTTTAGCTCCTGCCAAGACCGGCCCCGCTCAATCCGATCCCTTGAGGCGCGTCGTCTTTCATCCCCACTTCTCATGGCGGCATCCACCCTGCGGTGCTCGCACCCACAACTCCAATCTTGGCTCGCGCATTAGTTTGGTGTTTCCGGGCTTCGATTCCTCGATGCACGAATTTGGAGGGTTATAAGTTCTTGCGAAAGCTATGTAACCCTCCACTCTTGATGCGTCTCTCGCCCTCATCAACTGCTCAACATGTCGCCGTCAATTCAGGGAAAACCAAAGGTTCTGGCTTTGATGCCACCCAAAGCTGTTGGAGAGGATTATCTGAAGGAATTCAGAACCCAATTTGTCCTTGACGTAAGTCCCCTTGGCCAACCATACTGCTGCACCTGCTAACAGCTTCCTCTACAGGTACTTCCAGTAAAGAATCGCGCAGAAGCAATCCCCGCCATCAAATCCGCCATCGAAGAATCGGGTCCCTATCATGCCTTCATGATATTGATGGGCACTGCCCCGTTCGAGCCATTCGACTATTTCGAGCCCCTTCTGCCACACTGCAAGCTCATCGTATCTGCGTCTGCCGGATACAATGGTAGGTAATCGGGGAGCATTTTTCTTCCCTATTCTAGATTGTTTCAAGAGTTCCAACTCTTGAATCATGTCTCAGAGTATTGGCTCCAAAATTCTTCCCAATGAAGTAATATGTTGACTCCCCGATGCTCCGCAGAATTCCCTGTTGACTGGATGACGGAGAATGGAATATGGTTTTGCAATACGAGGAATGCGGTTGCGGAACCGACTGCGGATATGGCGATGTTCCTTACGCTGGCGGTCGTGAGGGATACTACGCGAGCTGAGAAATCGGCAAGAGCGGGCCTGTGGAGGAATGATCATGTTCCTTGCACGGATCCTACGGGCTTGACGTTGGGTATTATCGGCTTGGGTGCCATTGGAAAGGTGGGGAATCGAACCTGTACCATTTGAAAGGATGTCAATTGATTTGTTGTAGCATCTTGCCAGAAAAGCGGCGGCGTTTAACATGAAAGTCCAATACTATAACCGCACCCGCCTCTCCTCAGCAGATGAAACCCTAAACAACGCAACATACTGCCCCACATTCGAAAGCCTCCTCCAAACCTCAGATGTGGTATCCGTGAACTGCCCTCTGAATGCTGCGACCACAAACCTCATCTCCCACAAAGAGTTTGCCCAAATGAAGGACGGCGTTTTCTTCGTCAACACTGCTCGTGGCCCGATTGTTGACGAAGCAGCCTTGATTGCAGCTTTGGAAGGCGGGAAGGTCAAGAGAGTCGGCTTAGATGTTTTCGAGGCGGAACCGGAGATCAATCCGTATTTTGTAGACAGTGATCGTTGTACAATACAGCCGCATTTGGGAGGTCTGACCAAGAGAGCGAGGAAAGATGCTGAGATGGAGTGTTTTGAGAATATCAAGGCGCTCTACGCGACAGGGAGGCCTGTAGCTCCCGTCAACGAGATAGTTATACCAAAATAGACTGCAAGTAGCGGTTGCTTATTCTTCAATACCCCCCTTGCCTAAACTTTAGTGGCTTCCCATGAGATCTATTTCAACGACCTGCTTCCCCCCATCTTTTGTCCTCTACCATTCTCCTCCGGAACTCGCATACTCATTAATCTCTTCTGGCATTTACACATAAGCAAAGCTGTCCACGCAAATCCTCAAACTATCTCCCAGCTTTTGAAAAACTCGGCGGTCTTTCGCCGGAATGGGCAAGGCTCGGAAAGAAACAAGTTGAGGACAGAACTATGGTTGCGTGTCTGAGTTGCAAAGAGCGGAAGCAATGGGTAGTGGCCCCAGTCAATTACTTCCACTTTTCTTCTCAATTTGCACCACTGATATTGAACTCAGTGCGATGCCGGAATGCGGCAATTGTATACGCCTTGAGCGAGGTATTGAAGTCACCGGGGCTTGATCAGGTAAAAGCTAACGAGCATCAGTATGCCTGGTCGAGGATCCGGCTACCAAAAGGCAAACACCTAGAAACTGTCTTCAATCTCTGGAGGAACGGGGTCGCAATGCTGGAAGGCATGTTCCAGCAATTGCGGCCTGAAGTCACGAATGATATTTCATGGGATTTGATAGCCACTCTAACATCACCACGACTACTCAGTCAGCAGATAAATCCTCCAATCTCTTACCAATGAAGGGGTAGCTAGGAGAATGGGGAACTAGATGAGTTGTCCTCCAAAGCGGAGCTTCTAGCTCTAAAGGCGCCCGGAACAGAGCTTCACCACCTTAGATCCTCGTCTGCTTTCGCGTTTTCGAGAGTGATCAACTCTTCACTCAGGCTGTTGCATGCCCAACGTTCTGTACTCCAGACACATGGTGGGCATGGTACCTTTACGTAAGAGGCGCTACCGTATCCACTTCCTAGTATGAGCATCGTCGCGATATTATCACTCGCATATTTCGAGCATATTCATACATAATATGCATTTCTTCAAGCTGCCACTTTCAACGCCTTGGAAAGAAGTACAACCAGTCCGTCTGATGAGTTGAACGTCGATCCGACCGCAGCATTCTTTGTCAACATGGTGAGTTGATGCCTTTTTGTACTTGAGCAATGGAACTAATGTAGACTAGGTTTATGCTCTCGGGGGATGGTGTTACCTCAAGGCATGCGTGGATATTCTGCAAGGTGATGAGAACTCACACATACCATAATTGTGCATCTGTCTGATAGGACACAGAGCTTGTATGCATTCGCTCAAATTTACATGGATTATGTTATCCTGTTGCATTGCTTAGAGTCCATTCAAGCAATACTTTGCTGCACCATGTACTTACTCTCTTCGTTCTCCCGTTGGCGTATCTATTTGGTGAGCACTGTGCCTTGCGAGAAACAGCCACGTGGATGGCCGTCTGAGTATCAAACAGAGCTTGTCAGGTCTGGCTCTACGTCAATGTATTGAGCTGGGATACCATCGGTCAGTGAGAATGTTCAGTTCCACCCTAGAACCACTGCGTCTGAAGAGCAGAAAGAGAGCCTTTTGTTGCGCGTATGGCATCGATCGAGCAACCTCGATGACACTGGGACGGCATTCCGGATCAGGAGATCGACGTCGAGGAATTTTCTTCCTTCCTATTACCTTGTCGCCCAAATGTTAAAACGCCGCTGCATAGCTTCCACTCGGCATCGACAACTCTTATGTCAGTACAAGCGGGATTTACGGAAGCCTTCGTCTCGCTAGTACAGACCCCCAAACTGATGTCCTGCGAGATCCATAATTTCCGCCTCTGTCGTATCTGGTCTCAAATCTATATATCACTATATTCGCCAGTCCTAGATAAAGAGCTGAAGAGTTATCGTAAGATTCAGATTGAGCGTCTACGAAAAGAACTGAGCGATCGGTGGAATGCAACTCCTCAGCTGAGCTCAACTTCCGCCACTTTATCAGTTTTCGACTCATGAGACTGGTTGAAGTTGGTAAACGATCACTCAATTCTTCTCCTATGTTGTGGATATCTTGCAGTCCATAGTTTCTGCATGGGGCTCATGCTCCGCGGAAGCCTTTCTCGGATGCTCTCGTGCATCTCAAGAGATATGTCACACTTACAGACGATTATACATCGGTCAACCAGTTAGCTACACCTGGGGTGCGCTACATATTCTCATCCTAGACGGTTTGGCCTGCCTTCACTCCCTTTGGAAATCGCCCGAAGTTCGTGACGAAATCAGCAGCACCTGCACAGCCTGCACAATGGTACTCGTAGTGTTGGCCGACTGTTGGGAGCAAGCAGCGCCCTAGGAGACATATTGGAAGCACTTGCCAGAAAGGCTATAAGTATGATTGTTAAGAAGTATCGATAGCGATGGATGGTTCCTGGGGTGCCAGTGATGGTGCAAAATGACCCACAGATTCCGTATGACATGGCTCAGTGGGTCACGAATATTGCTGATGTCGGGATGTCAGATGAAGTTGAGAGTTTGTTGTCTGGACATGTTGGCGACGTCGGAAATGGGAGTTCGGACATATTTTATTATCGCTTCCATCTTCGAAACAAACACCACTCTCATATTCAAAGCAGCTCCGTCAGAAGCTCAACGAATACCTGGCTTCAAATTCATTACAATTTCGACTTAATGTCTCCCAAGTCACTCATCAAATCAACATCGGCTACCAACATCTGCTTTGCCAAAGGTCTATCGCCAGCACTTCCCTCCATCAATCGATTGTATGGCACCACTCCATCCTCAAGACTCCTCCACTTCCATCGTCTAACCACCTCGGCATCACTACCACTCAGCTCCTTGCCTTCAATGATATCCACGATCCACCTTCCAAGCGCTGGCAGATATTTGAAACCGTGACCACTACCACCAGTTGCCACCATGAGGTGCTTCTTAGACGGGACCCGATCTACAACAAGGTTGTTATCAAAAGAATCGTTATACCAGCAGATTCGTGAATTGACCAGTGGGATATTATGTTCGACGATCTCGGGTATGTACTCGGCTACGAAGCCTTTCACTACTTCCAATGCCGTTGATGGAATCGCTGTGAATTTTTGAGCACTCCAGCGAGTGATGGGGACACTACGTTCTTTTCCGTCCGATTGTACGACTGGGTTGGTGTACCTCCGGGTGAAGTTAGCACTTCTCAAAAGAAAGCAACAGAGATGCCTACTTCGTTCCCCGATATCCAATCTTCATTATCCCTTTCTCATCTCTGGGAAATCCATAAATCCCGCCTTTGGCACCGTCACGCTTTTCTAGTTGATACGAAGGGAAGTCCTTCGACGAGAAACGATCCCAGAGTGGTGACGAGCGTGGTATCTGATAGAAAAATACTGAGCCTCCAGTTGCCTCGCAGAGACCATCCAGTTCTGGCACAATGGTTGGTGTCCATCCTCCACCAGCGACGATTGTCAAAGCAGCCGCATGCTCAACACCATTAATTGCCCGTACTCCAGTAACTTCCTTCAGGTCGTATTTGGAATATGTGAAGCTCTCAAAAGTTCCTTGCTCTCCAAAGATAAACTTTACCCCGAGAGCACGAGCTTTGTGGAGAGCAAAGAGGCATGCTTTATCTGCGTAGCAGAGACCCCCGATCGTGTCGAGGAGGGCATTATACGGCTTTCCTTTGCTTTTCCGATTGAAGGGGTCCAACGCAGATCCGAAGCCTAACTCGGTTGCTCTCATCCTATCCTCGGGCTTGCTTGCCACAAATTGTGTGTGGCCTTGTCCAGCAGCTGTAATGTTGTCCAGAGACTGTTGCTCAAAGAGTGGGAGCTCTGGGGTAGTGAACATTGCTAGCGAACCACTGTTGACGTACAGAGTATCCTCTATACTCAGACCAGCTGGAAGATTGGTGCTTGTGGCAAGTTCTTTGTTCCATTCTTTCCAAACCTCCAAGGCTTCGAGAGCGAGGTTCTGATACACGGTGTCGGAGACGTAAGCTACGCGAAGAATCTTGTTGACATCTGTAAATTCAGATCAGTACAGAAACGAAACGAGAGACTCAGATGGCGGTTTACCTGCTGAAGCTCCATCACAACCGAGGTCGTAGGAGTACAGTGTCTTGTCATAGTCTTGCTTGTCGATAACAGTCACGTTGGTGTATCCTCGTTGACAAAGGTGAAGTGCTGTACTCAAACCGAATACACCGGCACCGATAATGAGTATTGGTGCAGTCTTTGGGAGTGAAGTTGCCATGACGAATGAGGAGAGGGATATCACAAATGGAAAGGGATTAAAGCGCTCACTGTCAGACCAATATCAAACCTCTCACTTGAAGTTCGATAGATTGAGAGCAAGGAAGTGCAGACGTGTAGCCTTGTGAGTCTTGATATCCGTGTGCCATTCGGCTGACAAGAAGGCAATCTATTCTATTGGAGAGTGGGGCGTCGGATCATTCCGTCACGGTGATCGTTCCCACTCGAGCGCCTAGCGCTTGATACTTGGCTCCCGCTCTTGCAGCGGTCAACAACCATTCAGCGAATTGCATCACTGTCGTCCGAGTTTCAGGACAGTCCACTCACGTATGAACAAGGTTCGAAGATCAAATTCAATGGAGATTGCCCGATGTATGGTTGGACCCTTATCACACGACCTATCTCTTTGCTCATTCCACCGAATGTACTTGTACTATGGCAACATTGGAGTCATCCAACTCGCAATGCTTTGAGATAAGAGGCCCCTGTTAGAATCATAAGTATGATCGGGTACCCATTTGTTGAGTCTATCAGATTTATTGTTTTTGTCTTTTGAGGCTCAATCGCTGAATGACTTTCAGCTTTCATCGCAAGACGTCCGGACATGTCTGCTGGTATGAGGAACACAGTCGGAGACCCAGAAATTGCACCAAAAGGGGATGCGGATGTCAGTCTCTGATTCTGCAGAAGTTGTCACTATTGACCTTGTCATTGAAAGGTAGATTGTGCGTAAATTCGATTTCAAGCTTTTGCCCTCGGTGAGCTTGATGCATCTTTTCAACAGCGTTTGTCTCCCAGTTCAGTCTCATCTATTTTGCTCATATCTGGCGATATTTAGGTCGATCGTTCAAATCTGGGAAATGCAATGACGAATACTCTCGAGAAAGACGTACATATGAAAGGAAACAAATATGCACTCACACTGGTCATCTTCTACATCACCTTCAGCACCCCGGATCTTCTATCTAGCATTATTTGAAAAATTTCAGTGTTAAATATTGGTTGCCATTTCCCATGACTGGATGGGGTTCTATGACACTGCCACAATGCGCCGCATATAATTGGGCTGCTTCGAATTGTGATGGGTGCTTTTGCGGCTGGATTCTTCGCAGGTAAGTCACTTGGATCTAGTTACTCGTATAGACATGTCTAACAGGACGTATTATAGGCACCATCTACTATCTCATGACTTTCTACAAACGAGATGAAATCGCCTTCAGACTTGCGCTGTTCTACGGCGCTTTCAGCGGTCTCGTCGCATTTGGCATCTTCCAAATCAAGCGCTCTTCTGTACCCGGGTGAAAGTTCCTCGTGATTATTGAAGGTGGTGCAGCAATTCTTCTCGCGAGTTTTGCTTTCTACTGGATGCCAGAGAACACCTCAAAGTGTGCCTGGTTGACCGAAGAAGAAAATATCGTGGCTGAAAACCGCATGTTACATACAATATGGGTCGACAAAGGCAGACGAGAAGCTGGTTGTCCGGAGTGTCATGAAAGCCATTAGGGATTGCAAAGTCGTAGTTATCTCGATCATGGGATTCCGTTATAGTACTAGATCTGCGATCGTTTCGGACTTTACCCCTCAGCTTGTGGCGGGATTGTCAGCGACTTGGCTTGACTCCAGGACAGCTCCAAAATACATCCCAGCGCTGGGACTAGGGGCTGGGTTCTAAGCACTGGGGATAGTCATTATTCTTGGATTTGGAGGTTGGTTACGCTATGATAATTAGAGGAGAGATAAGGCTTAGGAGTTTGTGCTGAGCCGAAGGATGTGGCGACTCAGTCTTTGACGGAGTTTTGACGATCCAAACTGGCGGTGGACAAGTTAGAGAGAAAAGCTTTGAGAAGCCATTCTCATTTTGTCCGTCAGCCCCGAAGAGATAAAAGCGGCGGCCGGAGATATTCAAGAGTACCTCTCAATACTCGGCCTCATAAAAAAAGGGCTTCTGAATGTCTTAGTCTATACGTAACTCACAACAATATATAGCTCAAACCTTTACCCCTTCACTGAGTGCCTTACCCCAAAGCTTCTTCACAGCATCGTTGTCCTCAAGCTCCCTCTGAATCTCATCCTTCGCCTCAAACATCTTCCTCATCTTCTGCAGATACAATTTACTTTCTTCCAACCACCGTTCTGAATAGCCCTGGACCTTCTCCGCGCCTGTCACCTCCGCTTGCCCGTTGATCCATGACAAGAGTTCATTCACATACTCCACCTGCTGATCCCTCAACGAATGGAACGCCCTACCGTATCCTTTTGCCTTCACTCGGTTCTTGTACTCATCTAGCATCTCCTCTTCCTGTGGCAACCATGCTCGCCCTGAGAGTACAGCCGCTACTGTGATGGATTGGAATTCAAAGAGCGTGAATGTCGCAGTGTAGAAGGGGACGCCGACGAATACGAGGGTGGGATCCGGGATATAGAAGATATCTTTGTGCAAATTGTGGATTTGAGTGCCATCGGTTACGAGCACTGTCTCGGAAGCGTCTTGAGGGAGTGTGGAATCTTCATGCAAGTCGAGGAGAAAGGGGTGGGAGAAGTGGTAGCCAGTGCAGAGAATCACTCTATCAATGTCGGTCAGGACCCGGCCATCTTTCAGTATGATAGGACCTGGTTTGCTTTGGCCCTCAGAAGGGAGCTCAAAGGAAGCTACTTCGCCTATGCGCTCTGCCGTGGGTGGTAAGAATGCGAGAGGGATATCGTAAGGGCTTCCACGTGAAGACTGGTAGATCTTTGAGGCAAGGTTAACGGTTTCCCGGGCTATGTCGGTGGAGGAGACTCCGGCCCCAATTAATAGAACGTTCTATTTCAGTCAATATAAATATGTTCTACCTCGGAAAACCGCCTACCTGGTCCTTGAACTCATCAGGTCTGCGATAACGTTTGGAATGCTGTATTCGCTCTGGCCAAGTAGCTTTCCACTCCTTGAGTCCCGGTATATCTGGAACTTTGCAGGCATGATAATGTCCGGACGCAACTACTACTGCATCAAATGCCTACTCCAAATAAGCACTCGCCCCCTAAAAGTTTGGATTGTTTCACCTCAACGTCTTCAGTCTTCTTCCAAGTCCCATGTGGATCCTTAACCAACGTGCTGGAACATAACTTCCACTTCTGTCCTATCTTCTCCAACTTCTCAACTCTAGTATTGTATTTTATCAGTGGCTCAATATTGAAGTGTTTTGAGTATCCTTGGATGTAGTTTCCCTTCACCCGGACATTGACGAAGTCCTCTGTGCCAGCAGGCCAAGGGTATTCTTTCAGTTCTTGTAAGACAGTTGAAATGTTATTGGTGAGACCGTTGTATGCTGGTCTTGAATGCAACAGATTTCAGTCAGCTCTCGAAAGCATGGTATCTTTGAAGGAAAACTGACCCCGGAGGTGCATGTTGAAGTGCAATGTCGTCAGTTTCTTGAGCGTGCCCATTGATATCATTGAGCTCCCCGTTTTCCAACCTCACATGTTCCACTTCGGGCTCAGGGCTCAAGTCAGCTTCTGACGGGCTAAGGGAGGGATATTTTGGATCCAGAGGTTGGCGCTCATCATATGACCTGAGTAATTAGCAAAGGCTCTGACGCTCGATGTGGAAAGCACCTACCAAATACCGCCACATTTCGAAGATCTTTCATATACCACAACTTCAACACCAGCATCTTTCAAGTGTTTTGCGCTCGTCACTCCACTCACTCCCGCCCCTATGACTGCAACTCGCTTCGCCATGTAAGTCATGATTGCGAAAGTGAGATGAAATTAATAGATTCGATTCGAAGATCTTGTGCTCGATTCTTTCAAACAGAACGAAAGATGTAGAAGTAATTATTACAACGTAAAAGTTATCGATCAGAACCTTAATGGTAACTCGTAGCTCTCAGTAAATCTGTAAGCACGCCAAAATGGGGAAAGATAATCATTCGGCTCCCACCACTGCACCCGAACGATCACTCCTTCCGCTCAGATTTTGGGACCTTGCGCATTTCGCACTTGTATGGGGCATTTCGATGAACTTTATTAAATACAGCGAATGGCTGCCCCCACAAAATTTACAAATATGAAATTCATCATGTATGGCAATTATTTCGCCATCTGACAACCGAGTGGCAACGTCCAATGAGGAAGCTCGCGGCACAATCTTTGATGACTGCAGCGGGCTTGATGCTGCTACTCGGCAATTGAACATATGATGACAAGATATCCCGTTTTTTGTAGTTTTGAAGCTATTCCCGCTGCTGTTTGATGATCCGGATACCTCGGAAAGCTTATGTAGGGGGAGTCCAAGCATTTAGGTGGTTTCATGAACCTGCTTCCTAGCCCCCTACCCTACCCAGCCCTCATTTTAAACATTCCCCAGCTATCGAATTCAACGTAGAATTATCACAGTATTTTGACGAGATCATGATATTTGGGTGTTTAATATAATATTATGGTGTTTATAAAAAATCACCCGTCGTCTAATCTGAAAGCAGAATAATGCAAATTCGACATACCAGATCCTACATTAATTTTGGGATGATCGAAGTTGCCGAACCTTGCAAACTGTTGCACTTTTATATGTTCCACCTTTACTTGTTACTCTGAGGCGTTAAACACGGCATACGGCACCCTGAAACCGCATATCTTACTTCGGGTTTGCTTTCAAATACTTCAGTCTGTGGGTTAATTGCCCGTACTTGTGCCCCTTTAGCCCGCCTCTAAGTGGAGGTCTGCATCTCCCTGATTTTTACTCTTGATTGATATTCGACTCCTATCACAGTCCTACTACATTTTCTAGAGCTCTAAATAGCTTTATATTGCTCGATTAATGCCTTAGTTCAGTTGTAGAGCTTATATTTGACATGGTGGCTTTAAAAATATCAATGAGGGGTCGAAAATTGAGGGGCATATGCCTCCCCCTTTTATACGCAATGACAGCGTAAGCATCTGACCCAGAGGGTGAACCGGATATTGAGACAGAGGAGAGCTCTGGGCCTGTTTTAAGAAGTAGGAGGGTGAGCAAGAGAACGAAGAAGCCTAAGAAGGCCAGGACCACTTTGTAACCTAACTGGCTAGCGTCAAATCGAACTTAAAAACATTGTACTGTGATATCGATCAGTTTTCAAAATACAAGTTGGTATCACCATATTGATGTAATGCGAGCACGATATACCAGATCATGTGTATTCCCTCGAACTATTAACTCAGATTGACAAAGGCCATGCATCTTTTCAAGATCTTTGCCCATCAATCATGATTTGGGCCATCTCATTGCCGTCAGCATTCACTCAGTTAAAATCGACGAATACGATACTCACCTGCTCAGCAACAGCATAAACAGCAGCTTGGTAATGAGCCGCGAGTGGGAAGGGAAATACACTCGCATCCACAACTCTCAAGCCCTCAATCCCCTTCACACGGCACTCAGTATCAACGACTGAACCCATCGAACAGGTTCCACTTCCGTGGTTGCAAGTTCTCCCCGTCTTCATCACACGTGTCAGCACCGCATCATCAGAGATATCACCTCGAATTGCCTCATCGATACCGTATTCTTGCGCGCCGAGTTTCTGACCAACTGGACCCTGCATCATCGAGACGTTCAATTTACCGCAAGCTAGGAGGAGCTCGCGATCTAAATCGTTCGCGAGAAGGTTCGGATCTAGAATGGGGGCGTCCCTGGGATCTGTCGATCGGAGCGTTAGGGTTCCCCGAGAAGTTGGAGTCAGCAGCAAGCTGGCCAGGATAATGCAAGACCCGCCGGGAGGTGCAACTCCTGCGTTCGACATATCGAGATGTGTATACCTACGTTAAATGACACTTAGAACTCCAGTCCACAGTTATTCGAAGCTTTAGGGCAAAGGATGTATCTATCTTACAATGACAAAGTTTCAGTGTGAGCTTTCCCTTCAGCCAAGAGCCAGTCAACGGAAGGTTGGCCAACAACGTTCTTTCCCATGCGGTTGATAACATCGCTATGTTGATGCCAGGCCATCCAGTCAGAAGGGGTGCCGGCTGTCCAGTCGCATTCGGGCGTGATGAATGGCATGTCACCAAGGCACAGCCTTTTGTCTCGAAGTTTCCAGAAAGTCTGGAAGAAGGGATGGTCGGAGTAGTTCTCTCCAACTGGTAAGTTACAGACTTGAGGAATGCCGTGCTTTTGAAGTTCGTCGAGGGGTCCAATACCACTGCAACGCTCGTCAGTTTCGTGTAGATTGGTCTTTATGTGTTGCAAAGTACCTGAGGAGAAGTAGTTTGGCCGAGCCTTGCACGCCACTGGTGACAAGAACCTCCTTACGAGCAGCTACAGTCACTCTTTCCGAAGCTCCACCCCCTACATTACGAGATACCTGAACAGCTGTCGCCTTGTTCGCATTGAAAGCTATCTTCTCGGCAATAGTTTCCACCCATGTGGTGACGTTCTTCTCGAACCTGTAGGAGTTTGAGGACCAGTATCTCTTGCCGTTATAGGTATTCATTTGGAGTTCTGCGTAGCCCACTACATTACCTGAGTTGTGGTCAGGGATTCTTGTGACACCAGCCGATTCGTAAGCTTGCGAAATTGAGTCTCTCAGGGGATAGTTCCGGGGTTTGCCTGAGTTTATCGAATGGGATACCTTTGTTACTGTTAGTGGTTTAAAGGGCGAACAAAGTAACTGGAGATATATGATTACCTTAATTGGGCCGTCAAACCCATGAATGGCTAATAAGTCGGCTGATTCTTGGTCTTTCGTAGGATAGAAAGTCTCAGACCTTTTGAAATATGGTAGCAGACCAGCCCAGCCCCACCTTTCGTCATGTACTTGAGCAGCCCATTGATCACTGCTATAAATCAGCTGACTGAGATTGAAAATTGCAAATTTGGAATAAGGTATAGTCTTACAAATCAACAGAAGGGCCTCTAGTCCATGCTTGAAAATTGATGGCAGAAGATCCTCCCATTATCTTGCCCTGAGCTTGATCGACGGTCTTCCCATTCAGTCCTTTCTGTGGTACGGAACGATGATCCCACTCGATACTGGGGTCCATCCCCTGGAAATAAGCTTGCGTAGGTTCAATACGGGGATCGCCACTTGAGCCTGCCTCTATGACCAGAAAGGTACATTGTGGAAGCGCGGTCGACAGGCGACTTGCGAGGACTGAGCCTGTTTGGAGATGAGATTTCACAACATATATGGAGTAGCGGAGAGTTTGGATGAAGACTTGCCTGCAGTTCCGCCGCCGACGATGATGTAGTCAAATGTAGAAGACATATTGAAGTCGAGAGTGTAGGGCAAAGGGTCGGAGAAATGTTGAAGAATTTTGAGATGCCGGTCGTTCTTTAAACAATTCCCAAAAGCCTCACGTCAGATTATGGCCACAGCAGAGACACTGGTATTATGCACATGATGCAGCGTTATACGTTGCTGGCATAAGCCAAGAGCAGGATTCAGGCTCCAGAAAACCGTTTGGCTGAGTCTTTCCAACTATTAGAAGCCGTGCCCAGAGCAGTTTCTTAGTGGTCGCTTCGTCCAGTTCGCCAAGCTCGCCAAGCTCGGGTTATTCGGGTCCGTCCTCGATAGTGCAGATCAGCGTAAGCTTAATTGAGCTTCCCATGAAGTAATTCGCCCATTCGGTCTTAGCGTCCCGTGCATTAGGTGAGAAGCTCTCGGTGGCCAGAGTCCCGCGCGAGAACGTTTGGCTGGCTCCGAATGCCAAGTGGGAGTTTCAGACACAACTGGTCTTCCCTGACGAACATGGGTATTTATCCAGGCTCCGGCAATTCTGCGTTAATATCGAATGGCACAGAATGGATCCTGTATTGTCAGACGGTTGACACTGATGAGTACTTCTTCCCACAGCTCCCGAAACGGAGAATCGTCGATGGCATCAATCCATAGAACATGTTTCAGACAACACTCCATGTCATCCCACGACTTAAGTTCAAGCTCAGCAGCTGACTCCACTAAATGACTGACGAACCAGTCACGTTCAGTTGGCAAATTTAAAGCTGCAACACCTCCAACGGAAAGCAGCCAAGCCAGCAATTTATTGCCGTCCAATGAACATGGTACGATGGAGCTCAAGGCAGTTTGGAGTCTATGAACGAGAGAGTTGAGAAGAAGAGTAGGGTCTGGGAAATGATTCTCGAATGGAAGGAACACAAAGATCGAGGCTGCCAAACAGCAGCAATTTGTAATGCGGGCGTCATGAGATTGGGCGTCCTGATCTGACTTTGCCTGAAGTAATCGTCCAAGAATTGAGCAAACCTTGGCATGTATGTGAATATCTGCTCGAATTGGACTACTATTTCCGTCAAACTGAGCAGGGAAGTACCGAGACAAATAGCGGATTTCCAGAAGAATGTCGGAGACGTCTTTACGGACTCCACACGTTTCGAAATCCAACAACTTGGATACCCCCGAAGATGCGGATATTTCTTCGAGCCACTGCGGCTGCTCTTGAAGTGCGACTGGTTCTCCGGGAGGAAATTGAGGTTCAAACGTGAGAAGAAGGGAAAACCTGGAACGCCCATCGTTAAAACCGCCCCTTGAAATTCGTGTGTAAGAAGAAAAGAAGTGGCTACGAACCAGAAGGCAACAGCTGCTGTGGCGGGATTAGACAATCGGAGCTTTTCGAATCCTCCTCTAACAGCCACCATCTTTTTGAGGCCTTCTATATGCGTCCTCACAGCCATCATGTTTCTTCGTCCATACTGCTCAGGTCAATTTTAATGATTGATCAATAGGGTCAGACTGACTTACCTCAACAGATGCCAACGTAGCCACTGCCGCAATGGTTTGATTACTGGCACTATAAACCGGATCTTGAACGCGGTGTCGCAAGAGACGGAAGCACTCTTTGGCATACTTTTCCGAATGGTAGCTATTGGGCTCCCCTTTCTGCCATTCTATATCGAATGCGCTTACTTGGAGCATCACATGTAACAGGAGAGTGTCCGTCTGAACCAATGGCCAGAAGCTCAGAGCCAAAGGATTCTCCTCTGGTTTGTAGCCTCTAGGGAGACATTTCCCTATAAGAGTAGACAGGTCTGTATGATGCTCCCTTCATTAAAATGGACTCTAACTTGTGATTATCACCCGCTAACAAAGGAGGACGCCACGTACAATGATGGAGTAGCTGATCCACACTCGGAAGTTTGCTTTTGAGTTGAGTGTTGAAGGGATCCAATGTCGTCAGCCCCACTGTCTGGGGAAGCTTTGCATGGGTATAAAAGATGCGACGTTGAGATGGGAGGGACGCGGAGCGAATGGCCCGGGAGCTTGCCGGCAATATAGATCCAATCAGGGCGGCTTGAGATCTAGGAGGAGGGTCGTATACACATTTATCGATCTGGTTGCTGAAATAAATTTTACAGTTGCCGCAGACGGGACGTGTTTCGTCGCACTAAACGAAGTAAGCAAGATCTCATTCATAGGACAGAAGGAGTACCCGCCTTGACTTTCCTCAACTTGCATGCTTTGCAGCCGCCTTTTGACTTCTTGGCGGACCTCTTTGAGGTCGGGATCGGGTTGAAGCGTAGCTCCAAGAACTGGGACATTCTGGATCAAAACTGGCTTCTTAGGAAAACAATATGAGTTCTCGATATCATCCTTAAGGCAAAATTAGTAGTGTCAGGCTTCGAGACCCGTGAAATCTCTGCTGACGCCGTCTTACAAGAATAATCACGATTACGTGAATGTGCCAAGTTGGCATGATGAGAGCACCGGATATTCTCACGTGACTACCTCTCCATACAGCCCAAATCACCACCCCTCGCCCTCTCCAGTGCCACGATATGCGAAATCGCGTTCGGATGAATCTTTCTTGCATAGCTCTTATATTCCGAAAGCAATCTTCAAGAACTTGTGTAGTCTTTGTATTAAAGCATAGAGAGGCCTTTGTACTGTTCAACCAAGAATATCTTTCTTACGGCTTTATCAGCAGGGGCCGAATTGGGACACATTCCGTTCCTAGAAGCTCAACTCGTTATGTTGGCTTGTGAATGGAAATATTTATGAGAATGCCATGCTATATAAAGGGCTTTAGAACATACCATGGCCTCAAGTGAGGAGAACCCAAACATGGCGTAAACAAAGAATCTGGCGTACCTACCGACAAATTGGTTCGTCCCGTGAAAAGAAAGATCTATACCGAGATGCTCCAGTTTCTTGCCCCATTAAGCATCTCCGCAGGAGCCTTCACTCTTGCGACCCAATTTATTCTCAACTGTTTCAATTCACGAGTTGAATCATTGCTGTCTCCTGCATCCCAGCCCTTCATAGCAAGCCTTCTCGCCGATATCTTTGCTTTTCTATTGGTGTATGGATATGAGGATGACGATATAATTGGAATTCGCAGGCACACTTTGATAGTTATGCAATTTAACTTGGTTGATGTCATGATGGCAGCCGTTTTCCTCATCCTCTCGATTACTAGTTATATAGCAGGACATCGACTGATTGGAACGATTCGGCTTGTTTTAATGGTTTTTGTATCATTGCAGCTATTTGTCTTGGGCGCTCTATAGGAAAGTAACGGCTACCATCCTATCAACCAACAACCTGGAAACAAGCAACATGTCATCCAACCGCCTGGGGACCAGCAACATGTCATCCAACGACCTGTAAACCCCCGGTGGCTGCTAATATCGCGGAACATCAAGTACAATGGCACTCGGAGATCGGTAGAGTTTCACACTTTTCGTCTTGTGGAGCTTGGAGGTTCTCTCGTTCTGTGCACTTCTCGGAGTTGGAGGCTATTCAGCACGAGCAGCTCCGATTCGTGATGGATGTCCAAGTCCCACTCCGACTACGACTTCCACTCATGCCCCCCCCTCGTGCAATGAGAGTCTAAGGGGTAGGATATGGAATTGAATATTGTAGAGCACTAAGGAGCAAGTGTCAAGCTTGTTGGGGACAGTAATAGGCGGAAAGAAGTGGAAGGGATAGAGATTACGATAGCAACCTAATATTTGGCGGCTTATTTAGACTTGTATTCAGTTTGAATGAGAAATGGGATTCCATTCATCTTGAGTGATAAGCGGCCAGTCGCCTTGTAGCGACTTGCCATCAGGAAGGCCCATCCACTCTTCCGGACACAGCAGCATCCCAAGCCTTCTCCATCTCAGCCCCAGCATCATGCCTGTGGGCTGACAACTGAGTCAACGAATCACTCCCTTGGTTCGGACCTGCTATAAAACGTCTCTTTTCAACCCGTCTCATGAATCCCCGCCTCTAGCCTGTTGCTCGGGCACTTGAGGAAAGTGCTAAATAGATGTAGTCACCAAACTAGCTACCTGTGTTTGGCAGGTACACTTCCAAAGCCCTTCTCAAACGTGCGATGGGAAATCAGGAGAGGAAGGATCGTCGATGTGATTTGAAAAGGCTGCTTGAGCGAGTCCATATTCGAGTGCCGCGAAGGTGCGTTGAGAAAATTGCGGGATCGTGGTGTGAGTGGCATCCCGACGATGAGAATGCAGATGCAAGGCGTAGTCGCGGTTCTCGTAGTCCCCGACGAACCGAGGACGGATCGGTTGTCTTTTGGAATCCATTCAGCATTTCTTTGGGCTCGCAAGGGAGTCCCAATACGACTTCTGCCCAGTCAATGTTCGAGCATCCACCAAATCATTGGCATCTAATCACACGATGTTGACTGTTTCAAGCTTCAGCTCTCCCCTTTCCCATGCCTTAATGGCCTCGCCCTGCATGTAGCCATGCAAAAAGCATGCGCATCTCATCTGATACACGCGCCTCCCATCTAAGTCCAGCCGCCTCAGTATGAAAGGCGCATTTCCACCAAGCAGAACATAGACTTTGTCTCCGACCCTTGCTTGGCTGTGTTTTGAAATGGACCCAATCGATCCATTGTTGGTGACAAAAATATCGGATACTCGGAGCATCAACCTGAGGATCATTTCCATGCTCCCAAGGAAATCTCTTCGGCGTACGGTGGGGATCATATATGGTTCGAAATCGAGCGGGATGCTGGCGTGGCCCCACCAGACTTTGTACCGGTCTGCCAATGTAGCTGCGGCGTGTGAACCGGCATACCATTTCCAGCCCTTGAAAAGAGCGCCCAAAAAGGCGTCATAAAGCCCTAGTCGGCAGTGAAGTCTCGTCTTGAAATGCGAAGATATTGTCTCCACCAAGTAGGTGACGACGTGGGGAAGTTAGTCGGTTGTGTAGTTGATACCGAATTTGTCACTGACAGAAATTCTCTTCGCAATGGTGCCCACATGGAGTCCTTGAAGAGACAGTATTGATTCCCAATCAAGTTTTGCTTTGGCAAGGCTTTTGAAGTCTTTCTCATCGATTGTTATATTTTCGCACTTCGTCGTTCCGGCAGCAGCGTACGACTGCTCGTGATTCTGAGAAAATCCCGTTGGCGAGAGCAAAGAATGTATCGTCCACAAGAGACACATTTCTCAAATCAGGAACCCAGGACGGCATCTTCTTCTTTTTCGAAGAGGAGCCCGAATCCGTGCAAAGGGTGAGTACGTCCAGAGACCCGGTCCTTCTAATGCGCCTCAGCGCCCACTTCCTATAGACAGTCTCAGCAGGCTCTGAGTAGTCGACTTCGATATCCGTATCCTCGCTTGAGAGGAGGCCTTTGAGTGCGAAAAGCCTGTCTCGTGGATCGGTTGCTTCTGAGTATTGTGTGTGGACGATGATGGACAGCACATTTGTTCTGTCAAGATCCCACAGTCCGACGATTGAAATATTCCCTGCAAAGGAGGTCATTTCATCGATAAATCGAAGCTTAGCGAAAAACGGCCACTCTAGTGGCGACTCGAAGTACGCTGCTATCCTGTCTCCTGCCTCTTCCAGTATCCGCCACCGCAATTGGACACGACCGCAACACATAACGGCTTTTTTGCCATAGTAATTTCCTGAATAACCCAGAGACGCTGGAACCAAGACCTCTGACAAATAATGGAGAGAAACCCCCAGGTATGAAGATTCATGGTAGGGGGCCGACCGCAGTTTTTCGACTTGACTTTGCGGCCAGCTGCCACGCTGGATTCTTCGAACAGGGCTTCGGCAAGCATTAAGGCATCCATAGTCGTCTCCCATGTGCCCGGATTTTGACGATTGAAACCCCAGATTGAAGTCTCGAAGTTGACCAAATCGTCCTCCTGTTCATAATAGTTCCCAAGCCATACCAGAACCCGGTCAGCTGACTTGAAGATCGATCCCATGCGTCCTACTTGCTCACTGCGCTCAGCGTCATTCTCTTGATCGATACATAGGGCATCGATCCACAGCGCCCTCTTCTGACTAGGATCACTGCCTAGAGCTCGAAGGCAGCGAAGCGCCTGCTCCAGATTTTTGGTGACCAAAAAGCGTCCCCCGCCAAGAATAATTGGTGTCTTTTTTGTGCCATCTCCCCATGCATACGAAAGCGCTTCATATTTAGCCGTCTCGATGTCCGTCGTCTTCAGTTCACACCTGACCTCTTCGCTGTCCGACAAGGCTGGCTCAAGAATGACCAGCCTTATGTCCCTTGATGGTTTCGCAAGTGGAGCATAGTTGCCGAGATCCTCAGACACTGACCTGCGGTGTTGATTTTCCGATTCTGCAGGAGATAGAGAGCGACCATAGCGAGACTGTGAAGACGCTGAGGATGCTGATCTGCGAAGATCGCTAACGAGCTGCCCTGGTGATAAAGAGCGACCGAGGCGTGACTGGGTTGACACTGATCTTCGGAGTTGATTAACGATCTGTCCTGGAACTGCAAGAACATCCGATGAACTCATGATCCGCAGAGCGCTGGACGGTGATTGATTTAAAGACCTGATAGAGAGAGGTGGAGGGAGGGTGATCGGGAAATTACAACCGAGTAGCCTCGTCACGTGCCTGAACCTGCGTTAGCCTGACACCTTGGCTTCAACTCCGATCCGCGACCTCGCAACTGAAGATGAAGTTCCTTCTCCAATATTTCGCAAGATGATCAAACATCTGCTCGCTTCATAAGTCCTAGAAGCCTGTGATATGACCCCTTTCAGTTTCAGCCCAAAGTCAACGCCCGAATATTCCGACTCTGCGGAAACCCAACGCAAGGTAACTGGCATGAGTGCAGCGCGCCAAGGCGCGCTGACGCGGTGCGGGCTGGTATGCGGACATGTGACTTAGGGTGAAGCCTGTAAGCACTGGCCCGTAAGAGCCTATAAGCACTGCCTGTAGGAGCCCGTAAAACCGTTAAACCCTGTAGAATTACCCGTAAAACCACCTGTAAAACCACCCGTAAGAAGCCTCGGAAATAATAGTCCTCTGCTACGCTCCGGAATTATTGCCTTGGCGCGCGTCCTTTTAATATCATCATTACATTCCCAGTCCTCTATATACATTTCCTCCTCTTGACTCTCTACCAGTCCGTAGAACTGTCCGCGAGCCTGTCTGACAGCCTATTTATAAGTCTTTGCGGCCCTCTGCTCTTCTTTTTGCTCCTTTTCACACGTCTCCAAGCCTCATAGGCCTTCTGCCCTTCTTTATCTAACTCATCTTTCTGTCTTTTCCATATCTCGTACGCTTCCTGCTGCTCTACAGTGCGTAAAGCCCGTTGCTCCTCCTCAAACTGCTTGTCCCGCCAAGCTCTCCACGCGTCGTCCTCTTCCAGTTCTCCCCTCTGCTGCCGTTCCTCTCTTCTTCTCTCTCTAAATTCCTCCCGTCTTCTCTTACGGGCTATTTTCCCTTCCTCGCGCCGCTGCTGCCGATCCTGTAGCTCCTGCTCATCTTCTTGTGTAATTGACCGGGTATAATCCTTCGACTGTGATAGCCCGGTATCCTATCCAACCCTGGTTCTTCTTCCCTCTAGCTTGTTCCCGACGCTGGATATAGTTCTGGAGCTTGGCCTAGGTTGGAAGAGGGTTTGTATTTTGAGCGCGAGAGTAATAGTTAATGCGACGGCGCTGGGATTTCGTAGTACGGCGCCGGCATAGCTCACAGGTGAGAAACCGGCCGAAAAGTGAAGGTTCGCGGAGCTGAGTACAGCTTGAGCAGCATCGGAGAGAACCTATAGAATATTAGATTCAAGGACTTGTAAACTGACATGTAAACTGACCTGTAAACTGACCCGTAAACTGACCTGTAGAGCCGTCTTGTAACCGTCGGCCTTCTCGCTCTTGCGATTTTGCTGGCCGTTCTTGGACGCGTCGCGCGTAGCATAACGCTTGGCGTTCGACGTATCAGATTATCCTGTTTTACTCTAATAGTCCTCCATCATGTCCCGTTGCTTCGAAGCATGACGGTTTGTTCCCGATTCTCATGCCTAGAGAGCAGTATGTCTTTGAGCTGAAGCTCGGTCCTTTCGAAGAGCAACGACCAGCGTTCTTGCAACTGTATCCGAATAGGAAGTGGAATTGGCCTGCTGGAGACGATTCGGGTAAATAAGAGTACCCAGTGGGATTGAAGGAGAGGTCGAGAGGTACGTGGTGGGAGTACGTGGCCAAAGACGAGGTCCTGAGAGAAAGCGAGGGAGTGAAAAGGAATGCGGCTGAAGCCTTTCCTGAGGATATGTGCATCCCTCTTCATTTTAGCAACAGTGTCACGTCCAAGATCGTGGAGTAAGGCTCTGGTGGGTTTTCAAATAACTGCATTTGGAGCAAATGATAAAAGGTCAAACAAAAAGTGACGGGACCGGCTTCGAATACACTTGCGCTTGCAAATGTGTAATATTATCTTCCAGCGCGTACAAATTGGCAAATTGTTCGGTAATCGTGAATAATTGATTCCTAAGAATCCGTGATGGGTGGATTTCTACTGAGAAAAAAATTGACGTGCAGGGAAAAGTTGTCAGAAAAGGTGCCCCATAGTGTTTGGTTTCAGGGCGCTGACCTACCTAATAAATAGAGAATTACGGAGTGACTTTAGCGCACAAGCGAAACTTTTGGACAACATTCGTTTCTTTCTCCTCCATCCCCTTACGAACAACTTTATCATTTGCGAGAACGCTCTCCTTTTGATCAAATCCAAAGTACCTCGATGCCAATTATTGAGTACTCTCCATCTCCAACTTGCTTCGCGGATGTAACTGGGCTCGGACGCGACTCTCAACGCCCTCCGTTTACAGTAGCAGAGGGACCCAACGAGGTGACAGGATGAAACGTTCTCCTTTCATTATTCCCTCAAACTATTTCATCAACGTCAAGGTTCACCAATATTCATTCAGCCTCTAGATACGTGCAAGGGCAACCATGGGTTCAAATGAACATTCGAGGTCAGGTCACGTGATCGATAATCCGTCTACAGCATCTTGGGCCGATGAGAACGACTCTCCACAACAATCGTTGGTTGAAATGTGCGTCCAAATATTTTGTGAGCCCGATAGATTCGCGAAACTCTGGTCAGAAAAGTGGACTCCAGACTCAGGAGGCAATGACAACCTTTCTCAATGCGGGGAGCCCATTCTCAAACTCATGGTTCGTTTGAGCGGCTTAATCAAGGACCAGGTTGGTGATCATAAGCTCATAATCCAAAGACTCGAGGACTTGATTGCTCTTGCGACGGAGAAGGTCTATGCGTATCCTTTCAAGGATGTCCCAGCATGCTGGAGGGAGCTTTTTCGGGAAGCGAGCTTGTTGAAGTTTTCTGCCCTTGCGGTCAAGGGGATATGGGGAGAGCTTAGTGCGGATACTCACGGCCGATTGAATATTCCACCTCTAGATGAAACTGTTTTGGATGAAATGGTCAGGACAATCGATATGGCCCTCATCATGGCAGGGCCTCCAACAACGCAAGAGAGTCGGGATGCTATTAATGCCGTGCTGGTCCTCCTAGAGAAGTGCGATTCGGATTTAGTAAACCAGTTTGATGGATATCGGGTTTCCAAGCGCCAGAAGCTCGATACCGTGTCGAATGCTCCTTGCCATCGCTTCTCCACAACCGTGGTCTTCGTCCCTTCCCTGTCAAATTCCATCACTCGGACCAAGTCTCCGTCATTTGATTCGTTCGAGAAGCACATGCTTCAACCCAGAATCACCTCTCTTGGTCCGGAGCCAATCATTATTACCGGTGCTTTGGAAGGCTGGCAAGCACGAGGCGAGCGACCGTGGAACAGTCCAGATTACCTTCTGTCAAAGACAATCGGAGGCCGACGATTGGTCCCGATTGAGACTGGGAGAAGCTATGTTGACGACGGCTGGGGACAGAAGATAATCACATTCAAAGAGTTTCTGAACGAATATGTCCTTCTGACTGGCAATTCTTCAAGAGTTGCCACGGGATATCTGGCACAGCATGATCTCTTCGCCCAGATCCCTTCTCTACGACAGGACATCGTCATTCCCGATTACTGCTACACATCTCCACCGCCCCCCCATCACTCTTCGCCCCTCGCTAAGAAGCATTCTGAGGTGCCTCAGCTCGAGGACCCTCTACTGAATGCCTGGTTCGGGCCAGCAGGAACAATCAGTCCTCTTCACACCGATCCATATCACAACATCCTGGCTCAAGTTGTGGGAAGGAAATACGTCAGGTTGTACGCTCCACGTGAAAGTGGAAAGCTATATGCAAGAGGTATAGAAGATGGCGGAGTTGATATGAGCAACACCAGTGCGATTGACATCGGTGTACTGGCTGGATGGGATGGCACCGAGAAAGAACAAAAGGAAGCTCACATAAAGTTTCCTCTATTCAACAACGCAGAGTTTGTGGATTGCATATTGGAGGAAGGAGAATGTCTTTACATACCAGTTGGTTGGTGGCATTACGTCCGGAGTCTGAGCGTGAGTTTCAGTGTGAGCTTTTGGTTCAACTGAACAAACAGTGCTGGCGAATTGTCCAACATCTGGTCGGGTTTTTGATGCCGCGCTGGAAGGGCATAACCGAACATCTGACTGTTTTGCATTCATCTGTAGCAATCACAGCAATCACAGCAACTGGATGAAACTACGAGCGGCCAAATGCCTCAAATTCAAAATTTCGTGGCAGTGCAACGAGACTATACCTTGAGCGACAAGGAAAGCGGGACATCACGTGACTGGACTGGTGCATCCTGCATGCCGAAGAGGGAAAGTGGGGCTTGCGAAGGAGGTTTGGCCAACCCTGAAGAGGGAAAAACGCGGCGCCTCAGCCACAACTTCCCGATGACTCAGCCTTTAAATTTCTTGCAAACGATCAACATGTCGAGTGCCAACCCATCAGATCTGTTTCTCGGAACCGCCGCCCAGGGATGATTGAGCTTAATTCCGCCTCTAGTGTAGTTACGTATGCGTTATCGCTCAGCCTCGTCACTCTAGTGGTTTCTGCCTTATGAAAACGCTTCTGTGAGATTACAGACCACTAAGGCCATGATAATGTAAACTTCACAGTTGAAGGTGTTTTGATTTCCATCGAAGCTCATCAAATACCTCGTCGTCTTCTTCCGTGCCTTCAACATGGTTTATTGCGGGAAGCCTTCATTGGCATGTGCCTTGTGCAGGCAAAAGAAGACCAGAGTCAGTTCATCTCTTCCTGGCGTTCCCTTTTCGCTTAGCAATCGATTCCCCCAATTCCCACCGCTTCAATTGAGAGATATAAGATGTCAGTCGTTCCAGTCTTTTCAGCGATTGGGGATGGACATTTTGGATAGTTACAAGCCGCCTTAGATAGCTATGAGGTCAACCGTTCAAGTCGAGTGAAGGATTCAGAGTCCTGGGTTTAGGGCGGTGGACTTAGGGCAGCTTTATCCGGTTTCCTTTTCACTGAATCACATTGAGGGATCGGCACCTTACATCTCAAGTAATATCGTATGGGAATGACCTCTGGCTAACGGCTATAGTGTGACAAAGCGGCTCCGTCGTGCGGCCAATGCGTCCGCGCAAACCGAACATGTCCTGGTTACCGGAATCAGTTGGATCTCATGTTTCGAAGCGAGAACGATGCAGTCATTGGAAAGGTCAAGGTTCGAGAATCAGCGAAGTCCAGAGCAAAATCATCGTCACCGGCACCAACACCGACACCGACTACTACAGCCGGTTCTCTAGAACCTTCAGAAGCCGGCCCATCCAACGCCGTTGCGATGGTCAGATCTAGTGATTTGGTTGAAGACCTGTATCGACTTGAATTAGAGACAGAAGTTTCGAGATATTCGCGGTACTACTTGGAGCATGCAGGAGGCTTTTCGAAGTCTCTGCTTGCCATCCCTGCCATTGCCACTACTCTTGAGGAACGCGCTCGGGGCTACTTCAACTCCAATTCCTCAATGTGGTTGAGGAATTACGATCTGGTCGACGACCTGTGCAGAAGTGGAGATGAGGATGAGCCTCTTCTTGCAAGCATAACTGCAGTGGGCCTTGCGAGCTATGCAAACACGGTAAATGGCCCTGAGCTCCTAAACCGAGCAAGGATGGATTATGTGAAGGCACTTCAGCTCACCAATGCGGCCCTGAGATCCCCGACTGAGGTCCGGAAGGATAGCACACTGTTTTCCGTCGTGATTTTGAGTATCTTCGAAATGGTTGCTGGATCCAACGAACATTCACTGGAGGCCTGGACAGAGCACATAAATGGTGCATCCACCCTAATAAAACTTCGAGGCCCCAATCAGTTCCGAACGAGAGCCGGACAGAGACTATTCATGCAGGTCACATCATACCTCATGATCAGCTGCGTGCAAAGGACAATCCCAATACCAGAACACATCATGGAACTCCGTCGAATAGCAGGACAATACATGAACACGACAGCATGGCCAGCTTGGGAAGTATCAGCAGTGGTCTTCGACTTCACCAATTTCCGGGCCGCAATCAGAAATTGCGAGATCGTAGGACCAAAAGCAATCATTGAAGCTGCCTTAGAGATTGATCGCAAATTCTTGGACGCTTTTCAGGATGTGCCAACGGCCTGGAAATACAGAACCTTGTACGCGGATCAAGATGAATTTATTTGGAATAGGAGATACGATGTTTATAGCGACTATTGGACGGCTCAGATCTGGAATGGGATGCGATGTTGTAGGATCCTCCTCCACGAAATAATCCGGGATCAATTATTGGCCGCATCAAGCGCTCTGACGCCTATCTTCACCGAAGAAGAATCCAAAGAGCTAAACAAACAATCAGTCCTCGCAATGCTGACAATGCAAGCCGACATCCTCGCCAGCGTACCCTCACACACGCCTTCAAGCCTCAGCGGCAGGTCCTCCTCCCTCATGGAAGGATCACGAGGTTACTTCATCCTATGGCCACTCTACATGGCCGGCGCCATGGACCTCGCCACCCAACCGATAAAGACTTGGGTCATTGGACGACTGAGATCGATTGCTAATCAAATTGGCGTACGACTAGCTACTGTACTAGCAGATATTTTGGAACAGCATCGACATGTAGCGGCTTGGGATGCGAAACCGGCGCCGAGATTGAGGAAAGATGGAACGTTCTTTAAGTGGACACCTTCTAGTGGTGCGGGGAGGATTAGGCCGGATTGGTGGGATATTGATACGCCTGGGGCGGGAGAAGGGGAAAGTGAGAGGGGAAGGGATGGACACGCATGGACGGGTTATAATGGCATTGAGAGGGAGTAGATTCGAGGGGACAGCCCTCACTATCATGAAGGAGAGTTCTTCTAAGCTAGGGATATGACTGCGCAAAGACACACGGGAGAAGCATACATGGCATCGCCTATTTACAGTAATTCACAGCAATTGAACTAATTCAACTGGATGTAGATTATCCACTGCATCTTGTCCTTTATTATTCTTCTCACTATCTTTCGCCAGTACCCCCCTTGCCCTTGCAGTAGCATTGCGTTTCCTCATCTCTTCATTGGCCAAACCACCTGCATTCATGTCGTCGAGCTCTCGTACCTTGCCTATTCGAGCCACCTATTACTGCTTACAGATTCGTGTTCCGGTCGAAGTTCGACTCCGCGAGCTTATGTCCCTGATCCCATCTCGAATTGCAGATAAAGTCTACCAAGGCCTTCATTAAGAGATTTCTCGTTCCAACGTCTCTTCTATCAAATACCGAAAATACTTCACCGCCTACCTCGGTTCATTTCAATTTTCAAATAACAATGGCAGAACCAAAACCCAAATCTCAAGCCCTCTAAAGCGCAACCCCTCCATGACACAAGCAGTATTCTCAGACCACTGGCTCAACAAACACGCAGCCATCGTCCTACCATATTTCCTATCCTACAGCTTCTAGTACTACGCTCAAGTAAATACCCATCCCCAGTTCTCCGCCCTCCCGTGCTTGTACCTGCGTACCTGCTCACATGCCATCAGATCCACGCACAATTGCACTCCGACAATGAAGAGTTGGGAAAGGAGCTAGGAGATTGGGACGGAACTGCTGGGAGTATTCGGTCGTCGCACCCAAATCCCGAACTGGTATTTCTTCTCCAGCTGCTTTCCTTTGCACCCAATCCTTCTACCTTATCTTCAAGTTCTGGAACACCTAACAAATAGAGCAGGAACCAGCATGGAAGAAAGCTTATTATGAGGAGGTAAATTTGCCTGATGAACGGAGGTTTCTAGTTTCAGAAGCGCTGCAGCATTTTAAGGCTGTTCCTGGTGAGAGTATTGAGGGAGAGAAGAGAGTTGTGATAAAGGATGGGAAGGCGGTTGTTCATGTCCCGATAGGCACTGGTGGGATTTGCTTTATAGTCTGGTTCGTCTTTACGCGAGCGAGGAAGGAGTGGCTGGAATGAGGTACTGACTCTTGGTAGGAAAATGGAGATGTCATGAGGGTTTGGAGGGAGTACGAAGCACGTTGGAAGAACGAAGCAGACGGGAAGTAAAATGTTGCAAGTTTTGGTTGGATTCGTATGACTATAGCTATCCGTACAAAGAGGGTATATCTTAATACAATGATTTCACCATCAAGAGAAATGGAGTTGATGACTACTCTATCGACACCAAAACTTGGCAACTACAAGTTCAGTCGTCAAATTTGACATGAGCACCTATCAATTTCCTCTCCTCAAATTCCTGATGCGTCTCCACCTTCTTCACTTGAAGCGTCTTTCCCTTCCCTTCCACCTTCCAAGTCCAAACATCCCCTTTCTTCCCTTTCTGCATCCACTCCCCCATCACCCCTAACATACCATCCAGCGTCAGCACAAAAGTCTTACAATCATGCCTCGCAGTCTCCGAATTGCAATTCTGGGAATGCCTGTCCGGGAACTTAAAAATTATAGCTATTTTAGTTATAACTCGAAGTAAGATACTATAATCTCCCCTTAACTTATACTCTCAAGCCTCTTTTCTTAGCTCCTCCTTAAATATCCTATAATAATCTATATACTAATATAGATAAACCTAATAACTTATCTATTATAAACTATTTAAGAGTAAATTTAAATAACTATATTATCTTTTGAATATTCGAAAATCCCTGTGTAGATTACTAATATAACAGATTAGGGGTATACTATTAGAGTATATAATAAATAGTAAATAAATTACCTCTAGAGAGAATAGGAGGAAGAAGAAGAGTTAATTGTTTAAGCTACGGCTATCGTGGCTGTAAATAGTCCTTAGGCCGGAAAAACTAAACGCCTGATAGTCACATGATTAGGGAGCTCTGCTCTACCATAATACTAATATCTTATTAAGAAAAGAAATACTTCTTATTAAAGTCTTTACTTATCTACTTAAGAGTATATATATATTTAAAGAGAGGTCGACCTCTATATAATAAAGTCAATTGTAACAGCTGGTGGTAGCTGGAGGGCAACAGGAGGGATCACAGTATATCAGAGAAGTAGCAACCGTGGAAGGGAGACAATGGTGATTGTATTGAAAAGAGGTTCCGTAGTACTAGTGCGCTTGTGTGA